>CAAKHG010006270.1:8821-20268 GCA_901007715.1 Dactylopterus volitans
ACTGTTCAAACACACGCACGCACGCACTCACACACACACACACACACACACACACACACACACACACACACTAACCTGTTGTCAGTGCCCTGGTTTGGCTCATCTTCATTGTAATGATCGCTCGGTGTAAGAGTTAACCACGGAAAAATCTCGGGTTTTTGGGCCGTTATTATTGCTTTTTAAGCGCTTGTAACTACTGACTGGGATAGTTCTGAGATCACCGTCCCACCGCTCTGAACTTGGACGCTGTTTGCAAAAATACTTTGGTTCGGTTTCAGAGTTTTGTTCTGCCATGGTTCCTCCACCTCAATGGCATATGGGAAGAACTGCCTCCACTTCAAAGTCCTCGGCTCTCCATCCCCTCAGATTCTATGAACAGCTCCGTAGTCAGCCTGCCTGACACCGTGAAAACACAGCCCATTCAAAAGGAAAAGTAAATTCTGGCTGACAATCATTAGAGCTCAAAGTGGGGTGAGCGCAAGTTCATATCAAAGATTAGTCCCGTTCATAACTACCATCCCATTTCCTTTTCCCTTCTATTTAGGCAGGGAGTAATTGTTAGACACATTACCACAGGTGTTGTTTTCACAGCCTTCACACCTTGATAATGCCCAACAATGGGGTGCTGAAAAGCCTGGTGACATCCTTTGTTGTGCAGCTGCAAAGCAGAGCCTTGTTCCCCAAGGAGATGGCAATGAAAGACCAGGGGAGGCAGTTAGTGTTTCTTTGAGCTTCTATCAATGTTTTAAAGCTAATAACTTTATAAAATGCCCTAAGAGAGCATCTCACCTGCTGATGTCACACATGCATAGATAATTAAAATCCCCAAATCCAAAATGCTTTCAGCTGCGCTGTTCATTGCTTTCTAGCAGAAGAATTACCACCATTTTTCCTCCCCGTGTGATGATGACGCTCATGTGAGGTGATTAAAAATAGAACTGCTATGCATTCACACGTTGCCACTGAATGGATGCGAGTGGCTCATCAGGCAGTCAGCAGAGCAACGTTCATTGGGAGACAAGCTGAAGCTGGAAATGATGAGAGGAACAGAGCTTGGTCTGAGATGCGGTGATGAGGATCTTTTCACAGTCACTGGAGCATTTCAGGCCCAAGTGGCAGCTCTTTCTTAGGAGGAGGAGGATGGTGAAGCTTGGGGGTAGATGTGATGGTTTATGGTTTGAGTGGATGGGATGATTCTAACAATAGTTTAATCAAGATTTTGCACTCACAGTACGTTTTTTTAGATTACCAATAAAAACTCCCTATCAAAGGCAAACTCACGCACACATTCTCATTCGCGTAGTGTCATGCCTCACCGCAGCATCACCGCTGACCCCAAATATTAAGCATGAATGCTGAATCTTGGTGAACAAAGCCAATGGGTTAGAGGTCACCTGTAAAAATACAAACTACAACGCAGACCAACCAAAACTTAACTTAAAATAGTTCAACCCAGTTCATCGAATCAATTTACCGACTGCTGGATCAAAAATGTGGTTGGCATCATGTTAATTCCATTAAAGCAAAATGACAGTGAACCATAGCATCGGTCCCTTTTACTTTTCATCACATTTCTGACCTTTAATCTCATCTCATTAGAATCTGTCATCAGATTCCATTGCGCCGCAGTTACAGTAAGGGCTCAGAATAGCCATCTTTGAAATGGAAACACTTCAGCTAATGTAATCTGCTTCTCTCTTGCTCTTTTTGTTTGGTTAATTTTGATCTGCACTCCATAAAAGGCATCCCATGCACTCCTGCTACGCTTGAAAACAAAACCTAATCTGGCTTTTATTAAAAGCAATACAGAGCCTCTGTTTTGCTGTTGTTCACCGGCACATTTTATGACAGTGCCTGCACCAAGTTCCCAAAAGAACCGCAAGAAACTATAATTGGGCTGTTATTATGCTAATAGTTCACACACAAGACACGCTGAACAAACGCCTAAATCTTTTTAAAGCACTTTCATGACACGCCACTCACACCAGTATCACCACGGATCTGAGCAGAATGAGTGTCAGAGCCCAGTACTGCATTTAATCACATCAGTCAGCCATAAAAGCGGTACAGACCTGCCCTCTGGTTGACCCAGGCTGTTGTGTAATACTTGAACCAAAATTGAGGGCAATGTCTCCAGCCTCGCAGGACCGCCCGGGGCACGCGGGTCACGATCCCTGCTGTCATCTAACAGTGGAACAATTCACCTGGGTGTTTTGTTGTTGTTGTCGCCTTATACAGGACTGACCAGGCTACCTGACGCAGGAGGGTCCCGGTTCTCATCGCCAATATATATGTTTGTTTACAATAAGTACGCGTGTATATCTGACGGACTCCCGGAACGGGTTTCTTAATGCCAGGACGTTTGGAACATGCAACAAGTTGTTAAAACAAAATTACCTTTCTGGCCCCCTGCTTGGCGAACTCTTTGGCCAGGTGACGGCCGATGCCGCGTCCCCCGCCGGTGATCAACACCACCTCCCTGGTCAGGTCCTTCCTTCTGCTCGGCAACAGCGAGTATAAACTTGCTCTGACAATGTAGTAGAGCATTTGGACCGGGAAGAGAAACATGCGACACGCGCTCTTCAGCTCCATAGCGCAGAGTGGTTCGCGGGGGCCGCCGTGCGCAAAAAAAAAAAAAAAAAAAAAAAAGTATATTTGTTTGTGTTGCAAGTTTGCGTGCGCTATTGGTAAAGCCACCCTCCCACCCACCCCCCCAAAAAAAGAAGCAGCGCGCAGGAGTTGCGCAAACAGCAGACTCGTAAGCAAGAAAAAAAAAAAAAAAAAAAGAATTATCCGCATGCAAACAATGTCACCTGCACGAGTAAATCCACGGGCGAGAGAGGAGTGGGGGGGCGGGGGGGAAACAAAAAACAAAACAATAAATGCTTGGAAAATAAAACTGCTGTACTTCAAGGAGCTGTGACGCGCATCAGGCTGTCGGAGTGTGTGTGTGATAAGTCATCGCGCCTGTCAGCCACTAACTCGAGACGCTGAACCGCGAGTCCAGGCGACGATCCGCTGTGTGCGCAACTGAGACCGCTGCGCTTTTGGTGTTGCGTTCTCTGTCCTGCCTCTATATATGAGCCCGTGCCGCCTCTGCGCTGCCTTCCAGACTTCCACTAGTGAAAGCAGGTCCCGCATGGGCCGAAGGGGAGCTTTGTAAAAACATTAATCCTGATTGACATGTTAACTGGGGATGGATGCATTTGCTCCAGTGCCCGTCTGCCCGGAATGGTTTGTGTGCTTGCCTCCTCCCCCGCCCCCTTCTTGTGTCTACTGCGGTGGTTCTCAATCTGTGGTCCGAGGCCCCCCAGTGGTCGTCCCACTGCGTCTCAGGTGGGTGCCCACTTTAGGTTGGGGGACTTCATTAAAATTTCATTGGTTGTGGCTTAATCGTGTTAAAAGCAGGCGCAGACAAACAACGATGGCGGGTTAAACGACAGTCAATACAAAATAAGCAGCCAATAATCCTCCAGATGGTTTAGGACAAACAATGAAAGACAGGTAAAGAACCCCATCCCCTTTAGAAAAAAAAGGCATGCAGGCCAGCCAAAGGTAAATTCTAATAGGTCACTTTTTCCAGCAGAGCAACCTCAGTTCAAACCTTTTGATGACACGTGTCTGCTGATGTGCGAATGTCTCCCCCAAATAAATGATAGGATAGGATTTCAATGCAGCAAAAACAGCCTACATTTGCATTTACGTGATCAATGGCCTCTAAGCGACTGTCGCAATCATGACCATTGGAAAGGAGGAAATCATATAACATCTGGAGTTCATACTGTATATCTGCGAGATGGTCTGAGCTGGGTGTGCTGGGTTGAGTTCGGTGTACGAGATAGGAGTTCAATTCTAGTTGCCAGAGCTGAGTGACAGATGGCGTTTAGAGTGACATTGCAGCAGGAAACGGACTTTTGTTTCCTCCCTGCCAGTTACAAGGAAAAATGGTTACACCGGAAGACGGCGATTCTTTTTCCTGCTAAGATTGGTGAGGCTAGACGGTGTTAACCCAAAACATGATCCTTCCCTAACCCTGACTGAGTGTTGACACATCATAAAACATCATTGTTTTGCACCAGTGATTTATATGGAGATGGCAAATTGTAACAGGAAGGCAGGGGAATGTGCCCGTGTTGACTAGCTTGGAGGACTGGCTGGAATCTCAGTCATCCTCAATCTTGCGGTTTTGTCTTTGATCATATATGCAAACAATTTAGATCATTAAATACATACAGTAGTGCTTTACTATCAAAAGATAAGATGATGAATTACTGGAAATATTATTTAGTTTGTTAAGGCATTGTCAGGGATGTGTCACGCAGTCTTCTGGATTTAACATGTTTTTGCTTATTTGATGGTGCACAAAATTCACTGTGATATGTGAAGCCAGTCAGTTGTTTTCATCCCAATTTGTGGTGGTGACAGTATTTTTGAAGCAAGACGTCTGTGACAGTGCAATTTGGGAAATAGGTCAGCCTAGTCTCAGAGGCTTGGCAGGGGGACAAACAGAAACACTGCATGAATACCTTCCAAACAAATCTTATGAATTTGTATGCTTCAGACCAAATTCCAGCCTGTGATTTTTGGCCGTGATACTGTGATGTTTTTTTTTTTTTTTTTTTTTTTTTTTCCTACTGGGTATTGCTGGATGCAAGGCTTTCTCAGCAACTGGGATGGGTTTAAAGTGCAGTCTCACAATGGCTGCTTTGTGCTGGGCTCAGCTACTTTGGGAAGTAAGATAGGCTCTTAGGGGTTGCTAAAAACTCCACATGACTCCAGATGCTGTCTTCATTTTGGAATTTTTTTTTTTGAAAAATTTGGAGATATACAAAACGGGACCTTCAGAAAAGCTGCACTGGAAGCGCACAGTACACAAAGATGCTCTGAACTGAACTGAAATAAAATATGAGCCAATGGACCTGCCAAGACAAGACAAAAGATCTATTTTACTGTGAGAGGCAAATGAGTTCAGGCTGCACATACAATGCATTAATGTACATGTATATTTCAGAAGGTACTGTTTATTCATACTTGTGTCATCACTGCCATCTACAGATCAGCTTTGAAAGTTCAGAGAATGCATGCTGTTTCTTAGTCAGCATTGAGTCAAACCTTCTCAGAACTTTTTTTTTTTTTTTTTTACCCTTAGCTACCAGATGATGAAAATGCCACCCTGTACAGCTGTAAGCAGTTTGATGGGTAATACAATAATGTTTGGGCCATTAAAAAGACTACGCTATTACCATCAATCATTATGTGCAATATTTCAGAGAGACCACCAAGTTTTGCTGTGAAACATAATTAATTTGATTACATGGCCATAAAATGTGTTGAAGAATTCCTTTTTTTCTTTTTCTGGGCAACAGCTAGCCAAACATGTTATGAAGTGAAATCAAGGTCAGCATGAATAGCATATGAATGTGGGAGGGGTGGAAAGAGGCTGAGAGCAGGTAGATAAAGCATTTAATGACTTACCTTCAACAGAGCAGACCAGTTACACCATGGACATTGGCTGGGCAATTTTAATAATTGGCTTTGCTGCTGTTGTTGCAGCCTTCTTCCTTCTGGTAATTGGACTTGTGTACTCTGAGTTGATGAATTCAGACATTCCTCGTGGGGTTGCAAATAGTGGAAAACTGCACATAGTTCATGGCTTGATGGTTGGCATGGCAGTTGTGGTGAGTATCTACTGTCCGTATAATTGAAAGTGGTTATTCTTTTTATGTTTCCTGTAACTGAACTAATGCAATTGCATTTTTTTTATTGACTATTTTTATTGAATTCATTTATAATCCCATACTCTCTGGGGCCTATTTCACTTCAAAGATGGCTGGCCTTTCTTTGTCCTCTGGCAACTGATAAAGGTTAGCTTAGAGAAACTTAAGATAAGAAATCAAGTGTAACAAAGGTGCAAAGAAAAGCAAGGTCAATTGTTACCCTTTCGTAATGTTGTCAGAGTAAATGTGGTTTGCAGAAGACAGAATTTTAAACTATACTCGTAACATTTTTTATATCAACTCATGCATTCATTTGAGATTGTCATCCAATGATGGGAAATTTTTCTCTTGTCAGGGTCGGATCCTGCATCGTCTGGGTATTTGCCACCAAGTCAGCTTTATCCGATGGTTCATGGCCTGTTTTATAACTCGGATAAATCCAGTTCCCTCTGGTCTGCGAGTAAAGGATCTGAAGTTTTCTGAGGTGCCAGTGCGCATCTATGAACCCACCACCGTCTGCGATAACTTGAGACGAGGTCTTGTGTATTTCCATGGAGGCGGATGGGTGTTGGGCAGCATAGGTATAAGACTTAAGATCATTTACATCTACATATAAGACAGATTTCAAGACATAATGTAAGACTATGAAACATTAAGGGTGCTAATCTCCGTATTAAAAGATCTGTTGATCAGTGTAAAGTGGCAATTTTGCTTTAACCTATTAGTGTAATATATTGTTGAGAAGTGAACAAAGTAATAGAATAACGATACCATCAGCATTTAGAACGGTGTCTGACAAGCCTTTTTTCACATTCTGTCTGCCACCAGTCCAGTGGCAGTAAAGTTAAATTTACTGCATAACTGCATATTCCTGAATGCAACACCAGTGCTACTGAGGTATGACATGTGAAACCAAAAATGTAATCCATCGCCACTTTAAGGAGTCATACAAGTTCAGACTTTGCTTCCACTCTGCTTTCTGTGTTTTGAACTTTGGTTTTGGGCATGTCCACCTTTATATTTGGATCAAAGATTGAGCCTTAATAATATTTATGCATTAATAATATTTATTGCATTTCTGATTCAGATGGTACTATATCCAATTTACTTCATACATAAATCTAATCTAAAACAATCAGTCAAAGTGTAAGCACATATGTTTTGCCATGCAGTGGAAAAAGGATTACCTCTGCATGATATGGTAGTTTTCCTCTGAAATTGGAATAAAAACAAACAAACATTTTCTTACTAATGTATATCTTAAATCACATACTGCATAAACAGAGAAAGGAAGACATTTGTTGGCATTAAGACAAATAATTATGGTCATATTCTGTCTCCAGTACTTGGTTTCTGATGTCTTTTCAAACCTGAGCAGATTCTGTTGACGAGGTCTGCCGGCACATCGCCAAGGAGTCTGACACAACTGTGGTTTCTGTTGGGTACTTTGTCTTTTTGTTTTCCACAAAAACACATAAACATCCAGATTCTGTTTTGTCAACCAAATAGCCAGAGTAAAACATATTGCTCTTCTGTCTTCCCTCGAACCCCTCCTAGGTACCGATTAGCTCCTGAGCACAGGTACCCTACCCAGTTGAATGATTGTGAAGCAGCAACGTGCCATTTCCTGTCTGTGGCTGAGACAGAGTTCAGCGTGGACTCTCGCAGAGTGGCAGTTGGAGGGGACAGCACTGGGGCTAACATGGCAGCGGCGCTGTGCCAAAGGCTGGCAGGGAGAGAGGACAGACATCTGCCATTCCCTTGTGCTCAGGTCCTCATCTACCCTGCCCTGCAGATGGCAGATTTCAACCTGCCCTCATACCAGCAAAATCATACTGTGCCCATATTGTATCGTGGCCGGATGGTGTTCTATTTCCTGCAGTACCTCAATGGGGACATGTCTGTGTGCCAAGACGTGCTGGAAGGCAACCATGTCCCCACTGAGCTCAGGCCACGCTACAAGGAATGGCTCTCCCCTTCTAATCTACAGCCTCAGTGCCTTGAACGGGGTTTCTGTGAGTCCCCGATCCCAGAGTATGATGGGGAGGTGTATCATGCTATCAAACCTGGTCTGGACCCTGAAGTATCACCTTTACTGGCAGACGATGCTATCCTTCAGAAAACCCCACCGACCTTCATCCTCACCTGTGAGTATGATGTCCTAAGGGACGATGGGATTCTTTACAGGAAAAGGCTGCTGGACCTGGAAAAAGATGTGACTTGGCAACACATGATGGATGGTTTTCATGGCATGATTAATTTTTTTAAACAAGGCTGGCTCACCTTTCCCTCGGCAGGGCGGGTTGTGGATAGTGTTGTAAACTATGTAAAAACTCTATAAACTTATCAATGTACTTTATCCTCCCATCCTGTTTTACATTTTAATAAACAAAACCTGCATCCTTTGGCTGAATGTTTCTTTTCATTAAAAGTATATTGCTTAACAGAACAAAAGAAACCCTGCACACCAATCAATAAACAATTCCTGATTTCTTCCAAAGAATGAAAAGTAGCCTGAGGACACAATTTCTAGAAATCATTTATGGCACCGTTTTAATAACACTATACTGCTGAAAGGTAAATGTCATGCTCCAGCCTTAGGGAATATATTTCTTTTAACACAGACATAATACATCTCCCGGGATCTTACAGGGTATTCTGCTTCCTGTACCTTTCAGTGTTTGCTGTATCCGTAGCAACAGAGCACCCCTATTTCCTCTCCACTGGATACAGTATGCCATTATGGGGCAAGGTGAATGTGCATACTTGCTATGTGTTTGCTATGTGCAGCTATGTTCGAACAGGGCCTCAGAGTTGATGTGCAAGTATAGCGAGAACACAAAGTGAAGGTGAAGGATAAATGGGACCAAACTGGATGGAGAATATAGAAGAAGTATTCAAACAAAGTGCTGCTAGGCAACTGTCTGGAAGAAAGACTTCAGGTAGGCTTTTGTCTACTTATTATTTTTACTTCTATTAACTGTACAATAAAATGTCATTTGCTAGAGCTTACCAGAATGCAGTGGTGTAATGATTAGCCAGATGCAAGGAAGAATGTCCTCCAGTGCCTGTATCAAATAAAAATGTTCTGATTTAATCATATGATACAGACTTTTTCCATTTTGTAGATCCTAAACATATTTTCATATCAGTTGGAGGTTGCCAAGGGCTTTGGAGCACCTCAGTTGATACCCAAATCAATAGCAAAGTGATAAGACAGCCTCTGTTCAGCTACATCAGCACAGCCTCCTCGTGGGATAGGCTGGAGCTGGAGACTAATTGCATTGACATGATGTTCAACCACGGGCTGCTGGTTCAGGATCTGAAAGAAGAAATGACTTAAGAAATACTGTACAACAGTGCGGATCAATAGTGAAGTGTGAGCTTTGCTGATGCGTGCGCTGGGCTCACTGCTCACGTCTGTACATGCCCCTCCCCTCTCTCCTTTTTCCATGTCTGTTTATTCTGTCTGACACAGTTCACTCGAGAGCCGAAGAAAGCCAACAGCGCCAATCGTGTGGGCTACCGGCCCCACTGGGACTTCCAACCAGACGTCTTTCAGAGAAGATCTGCCCTCCTGAGAGCTGAGGTCAACCTTTAACCACTCATTCATGGCATTAACACAAATTGAATGCCTGTCACAATGCTGCAAGTCAGGGCTTTCTTCTGTAGACTGTGGCCATTTCTGCACAATGTTGACGGCCAAGATAAAGGCCTGTGATAAAAGTCTTTATGAAAGCAAGTTTCTGTTCAGGCTCAGCAGTCACGAGATATGTGTGAAAACATCAGTCCTACTGGGTATTTAGAGTCTACTAAGAGCTATTTGCTGCTGTCACATAGTGAGCCTCTTGAAGATTATTACAACAGAATAGGTCATGCCCTCAGTGTCATAATCCCATAAAGCTCCTGGGTGCAGGCTATCTATGTTCATGCTACTATTGTCTTGCAGGAACTTTTAGCCAAGATGCTCTTTGCCCACCATGGCCCACCGCCTTTCATCACTTGCTCACGCAGTATGAAGAGAGCTTTGGGCGAAAGCACATCAATGGCTTGCCCACTCGACAAAGTTGACTTCGAGACACCAGAACAAGACAGCCTGACTGTTCAAATTCCGATGAGGTCAAATTTGAAATTTCCATGCCACCACTAGCTAAATATACACTTTGTGCATGTAAAATAACATGTTAAACTATCTAGACACATGGGCTGTGAGTGTGACACAAACATAATTTCAGAGTATTACATTTTGTATTGGCACATGAGGGTCTGCGTTCATGAACAATGAACTCTGGACATCCCCAGATGCGTTTTATTGCTCCAAATCAGTCACCAGTGTAATTAATAGGTACAGAAACATGGCAGTTAACTTCCTCTGTTTTCTTTATCGCCCTCTCAGCCAGCCTTGGCCCACTGCAGTCCACAGTGCACCATTTGGAAAGGCAGCAGTCACACCTTCCATCACTGACTATGAACAAGTCAGCGAAACAGAGGCACCAACTTCGTGCCTTCTGCCAGACCCATGTGCCAGGACTTTCACGCATGCTCTCCAGCCACTTCCATGCAGCCAGTCACAACAACAAGGACCTGGATGTGAGACCATGCTTGCTGCTACAAGTCCCAGATCCATGTTTCAGTGTGCTGCCACCATCAGAAAACACTCTGGCTCTTGGAATGCCACACAAGCTACTTGTTAATTCAGAAACTATGCTCAAGGTGCTGCAGCTGCTTTGTGTTTCCCCTTTTATATTTACGTCAGCCAAAAAGAAAAAGAAAAAGAAAAAAGAAAAGAAAAATAGAGCAGGCCATTCGGGAAATCAGAAGGAATTAAAAACAATAGAAAACAATGGTCTCATCATGAGATAAAAGTGTCATTTCCGGTCCCGGTTTGCATGTAGCTACTGGTTTGTAAAAGTGCTTATGTGGAACCATTTTATCCATTATCTAAATGCCAATTGTGTCATTGTTCTATAGCTTTTACATTATGCAATCAACATTTGCCATTTAATGGTAAATTAGAGCAAGCACTTGTCCATCGCCACTTAAAACAGGGTTCTTTCTCATTGTGTCACTGTGATGACTGTAGGTTGACTGTCTATTGTGTATTGCGTTTAAGGTTTTTTTTTTTTTTTTTCTTTTTTAATAAATATGTACGTGTGTCTGTGTGCAAGGAAGAGAAAGGATGGGGGCATCAATTATGTCTGTCCTCCCAGAAGATAATGACATGCAAACTTTCTGTCTCGGCACACTTGATATCTGAAATTCAGTTGAATAGGTTGTCAGCATTACCCTGAGATGAGAAAGGGAAGAGGAAGAGAAAAAAAAAAGTGCCGATGCCAGAACAGACCTGGGTATTGTGGCAAACCAGAAGCCATGAGTCATTCAAGGCAACGTCTGAAGGGATGTGTCTAACTCCCATTCCATTAGGTGTTTAATTACAGGGAATCAAAGTGTTTAATTAGGAAGAATCAAAGACGCTTATGTTTGATGGTCAACCGTCTGCGTCTGAATCCCTTTTTCCCGCCTGCCTGCTGCCTTTCCCCGCAGCTGATGCTCTCTGCCTTAACCCACTGTTAGCTACTTAGTCACTCTACTGTGCTGCTGATGCCTGTAAGTCACATGATGCCTCTGTGTCATGGGAAGTCCAGAGCTCTAACCCAGAGCACTGCTGTGTTTGCTTTCAGGGCCACATGATGGTGCTACAGCAGCATATCACTATCTGAAGTCTTTGAA
>CAAKHG010006278.1:2682-39889 GCA_901007715.1 Dactylopterus volitans
AAAACTTCCCCCCCCCCCCCCCCCCCCCCCCCCCCCCCCCCGACCCACCAGTACACACACACACAAACGCGCGGACACAACACACACACACACACATATTCCACCCTAGACAGGCCAGGTTGCCAGAGCTACACAAACTCCCACCCATTAGCGGCAGGATTCCAGGATAACCATGGCAACCAGTCTCTCACCCCCGGGGAGACGAGCAGTAGAACTGAAAGGCTCCATTCAATTTCCACATCCCAGTACAGCACACACAAAAGGACACACATTTCACACACTCACTGACAAGCGCGCGCACACGCATACACACACAGTGAAATGGACACATCCAACGCAACCCACTTGCTCTAACAGCCTCGCAGTCACTCCAGCCTTCCCTGCCTGCCTCCACTGGGGTGAGTGGGAGCTTGTTAGAGAGGCCGCACACTACATCCTCTCACCCACGATCGGCTGCACATACACAGCGCACCAGTGAAACATTAATTACACCTCTCTCATTGTGATTAGACACACTTTATGAGGACATCAACAGACTATTTTATGTACAAAGATGATCTTTCTCTCTCCCCAGAGGCATGTTATCAATTACAAGGCAGTGTAGTGGGTCACGTCATCTGACTGAAGAATGCATCCCCCATGGGTGCATTTGCACTTTTGTCCACGACTGGTCACCACGTCACATGATAGATATAGTGTTGTCGACAATAATTTTTTTTGTGATATCTCTTTTTTGAGCATTTGCAGTATGCAGGAGGAGGAACTGGTGAGACAAGTGCCATCACAGTATCAATTCAGTGGCTAATAAGGATGTACTTATGATCGCTGGTGAAACCCCCAACCCGCTCGAGTGAGCGCAGCGTGCCTCCAAAGTCTCCTAGCATACTTGCTGGGTTTAACCAAGAGGACAGAGAAAAAGGTTAATAATGCACAGTGGGAAATCAACCTCTAAGTATCACAGATAGCATCACAAGAAATGGAATAAAGAGGTGGAAGAAAATGGATAGAGCTAGGCTGCATATAAGGAAGAAGATGCTGAGATCCTGAGAAGAGAAATGAAGGACGGCAATCCGATGGTATGGACAGAGAGGGGGAAAACTCACAACATTCATGATTGACAAACAGATCTCAGCTACGCGGCATGTTGACAGACTTCTAGTTTGATATTGCTGCGTGGGTCATTGTTAATGCTAGGGTCAGGAGTTGGAGTTGAAGGATCAGTGAGTTAGTTATGAAGTTCCAGTAATTATGCCAACATGGCAATATGAGATTGTGCCCATACAGATCATTTAGTTGTCGGCCCAGCATTGGTTTAGAAATCACATTTTGAGTGGCAAGCACACAGCCACACAATACCAGTTGGTTCTTTTCTATTTTGATGGGGTGTGTGAAGACTTGTGAAGGTGCAGTGTCTTGCTTGGATGGGCAGGTGGGAGGAGTGGCAGGAATGAGGTCAGCAGAAATCATAAAAGGGTGTGATGTTGTTTTGGAAACAATGGCGAGATTGAAATCTGGAACAAGGGAGGAATGGAGGAAGACTGGAGTCAGGCTGGCACTAATAATGGGGCGCCCAGGGCCACACAAGTACAGCTGTCTCCCCTCTCAACTTAAGCAATGTCTGATCAGCACAATAAAACCCAGTGTGTTGGTCTGTGCTCACAGGAACAGCTGGACGGCTTTGGCAAAAGACAGGCAAAAAGTGAACAAGGGAGAGGAGAAGTGTGAATCGGTGAATCCTCTCATCTTCAACAAATCCCAGCGGTGCTCAGGGAAATTATGATTTTAAAAGGAGTCGGTGGATGTGGGCACTTAAACCTTTGGCGAACCTCTTCTCGAGCAAATCACTATGCTTTCACCGAGTTACTAGAGGCTGACGTCAGAATGTGTCCAGAGCACAGCGAGTCACGCATATGCAGACTCTGCCCACCACCTCGCCTTTGTGTTTGTGCCCTTGTGGCCATGTGAAAAGGATGTACGTACACACACTGCATGATGTCACAGGGACTTCTTCAACTTCGCTTCACAGTCACAGTCCTTTATCTCAGGTATCATGTGCGCAGGGCTTAACCCTGAACACATTTAAGTCAGCTCAAAGACAGGCTATACTTGATTTTTGCATATTATTTGCACTTTTACTGGATGGGCCACATTGTGGGAGGATATCTGGCTGTCTGACTCACTCCTTGTCTGTCTGACCACCCCCTTCTTCCAGCCTGACAGCACCCTCTGTGGCTCTCACCATCACTCTCTCCTCCTCTCTCGCCTGTGTTTGTCTTTTTCATAGCCAAGGTTATAAGCAGGCCAGGTAGAGTCAGTGGACAATGTGATTAGCAAGGGCTCAGGGACGAACTCTGTGCTGTGATCATTCCAATCACCTGGGACTTCAGTCACATTTGTCTAGGATCTCCAGGTGGGAAATAGCCTCAACAACATCTTCGGTCTCGTTTCAGTGCGTGAGCCTCACTTCTTTGTGGCTCAGTGTGTCACTTTGAGTGCACCAGCTCTGCTCAATATGTCAACCATGCTGCACAGTGCCTAGAGGGAAGAGGGGGTTGGGCATGGACATTTTGAAGTACTTGTGCCTGTATATACATATATGTTTGTGATTCTTACATTAGCACATGGCTAATAACGCTGTGTGTGTTGATCATCCCTCCAGAGGCTCCACAAATTAATGAAGCCATGGATCAGGTGAGCTGGGCAATAGTCCCCGGCATGTGCTGCAGCCGGCCTCAGGGGATTTTGGGTGGCGCGTCTGCCAGACCGCAAGGAGGGGAGGTGAGAAAAAGTGAATCGCGTCAGGAAAAGGATGAAGAGGATGTAGACATGACAGGTTTGTCATTAATCACAAGATTCTCCAGGCAGTAGTCCTGGATTTGCCTGCTCTTGATGGAACAAACCAGAGGGATGGACTGGACTAGTCATGGGAATAGAAAAGTGTGTGTTTAGTTCTATGTTCCTTTTGTGGCTTCATTACTGCCCCATTCCCTATTCCTTCGGTCCTTATTCGCTCTGGCATTGTACCATCAGCCCCTCTGGCAGACACAGTCCATCCATGACAGGTTCAGAGAGAGAGAGAGAGGGAGAGAGAGAGAGGCACCTGCAGGAAGCAAGTCTGTCACCGCTCTAACTAAAACATGTCAGTGGTCGCGCTGTGTGTTGGTGCAGGAGTGTTTAAGCATGTGCAGTGTGGATAGCTGATTGGAAACCAAGGCTGAAGAGTTTATTTTACCCTTTTTAGAGACGGCAGAGACAAAGAGGGACCATTGAGAGAGCTGAAGCTGAGCAGATCAGCTAAGAGGGTGGAAAGATGCGGAGGAATCAAGGCTCATTTAAACAATGAAATGGGGTGAAATGTCTGCGCGTGTGTGTGTGTGTGTGTGTGCATGCGTGCGTGTGTGTGTGTCTCGTCTCAAGGGAGCCAACTTCTCTCTGGACAAGACTGAGCCCACCTGAGTCTCTCTTCCACCCCTCCAGCTGTTTCCCTCACCACCTCCAAGCCGTCCCTGTTATCGCCGTCCTCCAAATTCAAATGCTGTTTTTTTGCAGCCTGCTGCCTCCTAAATGAGCCAATTTATTGTACTATATTTCTGCACTTGCATAACATTTGTTTTTGCCAACAAGCCACATTATTGATTTGCATCGCGGATAACCATGCTGCAAAGTAAAATCGAGCTTCTGCTAAGATATTCCGCGGCCTGTAATACTTTGTACTGCTAGTTGTGTCCTACAGAGACGACTCCAGTTTTTAGACTGCGCCACAAGCTGAGCAGTATGAATTCCCATATAAGGCAGGAGGACCCTTTCCAACCTCCTCCTCCACTCGCTCTTCTTCCCCTTCAATACTTCATTGCAACCCAGCTCACACTGTCAAATCACTCTTCTTCTCCGTTCGTCCAATGCCCTTGAGAAACATATATACATACAGTACACACACATGCGCAAATATGTCAAATCCCAGTGGTTGTCAGTTTTAGGAATGACACTTGTTATCGGATGATTGCTGTGTTATTCCCTGAAATACCTGTTGGAACATCTGCATTTTCCGCTTTTTGTAAGCACTCCAGTATAGTAAATATTGCATTACATTGTAGTTTTCAGTTTAAGTCACACAATTCCAATGGGAGGATAAGGAGAGTGGGAAGCAGAGTGGGAGGTTGAGATGGATTGAAGGATGAAGAGAGTGGAGACATAGTAGAGGGGAGAAGAAGAAAAAACAAACAGAGCTGATAAGACTCGAGGCAGAGGAAGTGTCGTTCTCAGCCAATCCCCAGTGGATTCCCAGTGTCCCACTCTTCCCCTACTGCAGGATGTGTTCCCGTGTGGGAATACGCACGGAATGTGGCCCCTTTTGTTCAGGTTGTGATAGGCTCCTGGTTGGCGGTCATCTGTGTGCCTTGTGTTTGACAAGCTCCAGGCTTGGCAGAAGCTGATCAGAGCCACACTCACCAGTCCTTTCTGGGTAAAACCCTCCTAGGAAAACAATGACTGGTCTTATGGCTGCTATCTTTCAAAGCCCCTCCTTGGCTGATGGAGCTCTGGCTTCTCATATCTGTAGACTAGAGATTTCAACAAAAGGCATCTGCATGGAAGCTTTTCATTGAACCCTTAGCTCTATGCCAGAACCAGGACTCCATTGTTCTTGCATTTCCAACATGTGAGTTCAACATTTTCATGAATATCAATTTCATTTAATCTATAATGGCAAATTCTAGGTTGCATATTTCAGAAACCTTACAAACAGAACAATTTCACACAGAATTCCCACCTCTCCGCCTTTTTAACGGGAGACCTGTATATCTATTTGCCCAAGGCGTTAGCAAAAGTACAACTCATAAAAGGCCTTTAAATAGACTCTGTCGAAACTGCCGAAGCATACCTTGGCCTTTTATGCAATAATACCCTCTCGGCTTTAGGCTATGTCCTACACTTGGAGCGTTAAATTATAGACCACTAAAGGAACACGATAATTTTTGTTCTTACCGGGCAGGAAAGACATTAGACCTTGAGTAGACAGAAAACAAGGCAAGGTGAGGTTTATTGAAGGCAGATTCGTTGTTTTGTGCGGCCCTAATGTTGACAGGAAAATGGCCTGTTAAGCGCCTCTCTCTAACACACAGAGAGATGAGAACGATCAGGTTGTCAGGTCTGAGAACACCTCATATGAAGTAAGCACCGACTGACTGTTCGCCACAAGGACATGGCTCACATTCGATATTGGAAAAAAGAATAATCTCCAATCAATGGAGAATAGATGGCAACATTTTGGCATTGATGACTAAGATGAGAATTATGAGGAAAAACAAGGCAGACCATTGTACTGTTGTATGCGCTGTCGTGTTTGGTTTCTTTTCATGTCTTTATCTCGGTAAGAATGTTGTGTAGTGACAAAAACCCACAATGAACAAACAACACGTTACAGACTCTGAGGTGAATTCATTCATTGTCATTCATTCATGCCTTCAAACCAACCATTTTTTGGTTTTAATGCTTGATTTCTGTGATTAACAAATACTGTAGATACGAAAAATAGACAAACAGTAAGAAAAGCTCTGCAGGCCTGAATCCGACACGTTTTCTGACAAACTTAACAATGAGTTGATATGTTGACTTGCTCAACTGTTGAGAAACATTTGGTGCAAAGCTTTACAACACCATCTCACAAGAATGTTGCACCCTGCTTGAATGTCTGGCCAGACTTTGCCAAACTTTTTGTGAATTAGCTGCTGGAATTTAGCAAAAATAGGCAAGTGCTCTGAGTAGGCATATACACAGATAAACATCTTTGCGTATCAAAGGAAATGTCTGCTTGCACGAAAGTTTGAGAATAGAAACTGTACACTTAAATGGACACAAATGTGTCGTCAACAATCTGTCACCAAGGACAGGAGGACTGATAGACTTGGTTAGCAAGTACTTGAAAGACATCACCTTGATTTTAATGCAGTGTTTCGAGAAAGTCAAGTCCAGAGTTTCAATCAGAAGTAGAATACGTGAGTCAGACATGGAGGTGGGATAAAACCGACTGAGTAGCAGGCCAGGGACACTCTTTGAACCGAACTGTCTGTCGATAAAGTTCTCGAGTTCACCGCGCCGCACTGTGTTTGTATGTCTGTGCGCATATTCTGTATGTATCAGAATGTGCATGCTCTCTATGTATCCCTTCTCAAAAGGAAACACAGAGGCATCTTTGAGTTCTTATTTCCTTTGTGGTCTCAAAACACGCACTGCAAAAACACGAAACACGCAATGTAGCCAACAGGAGTTGCAGAATATGTGTGCGACACTGAACCGCTTGCATTCAGGAACGAATGAGAATGAGAGACCTTTCCATCACAGATCAGTTTGACAAAAACAAAAAGTGTGATGTAGTCAGCAGAGGCATGTGTGTACATTCAGTTCACTCCTCCACCTTCATGTTTTTTTGGTGCCTCCTGGGGAGCGTGAATGCTGCCTCAGTGTCTGAACATGGTGCTAAAACAAGGCGACACAGCGGTCAGTCACACAGGAAGTCGAGAGGCAGACGACCTCACATCCTGCCTGAGCTTTGGAAGAAACACTTCCTCCTTAAAAGCAGCGCGAGAAAGTTCTCTGATCGCTCGTGCGATGCCAGTGGCACGTACATATATACACTGATCAGCCATCACATTAAAACCACCACATATTTACTACAGAAGGCATCTCATTATGGTGACAAAAATATTAGGGGCGCCTCTAAGTGTAACCCAGTACAGTAAACAGCATCACAAACTACAGTCCCGAAAACAAGCATTAAAATATGTCAAAACCTCTATCAAACATATACAATAAAAATTCAATATAAAACTCCACCTGAAGGGTGAATTTATTGCAGTGGTGTTACATTATAGTCTATGGTAAAGGTGCAGTGGTTTTAATGTTATGGCTGACCAGTGTATCCAGTGGCTGACCATATGTCTGCTAAAAATTTAAAGCCTATCGTGATGTCTCTGGTCTGAAAGACAATAATCTTTGGAGGAAAAATACATTCACAAGAGTTTCAAGTGAACAAAAGGACATAGCAAAGCTACACGAGTAGCTTGAGGCTGAGTTTCCATCACGCAGTTAAAAAACAACTGAGTATCAATTCGAGAATCATACACACTGGTAATGGCTGTAAGTTGACCCTGAGGTCCAAAGGATTCAATGCTATTGTGGTGCCTCAGAGGTAAAACGATCAAGGCAGAGCTAACAAGATTTGCAGTGGCAGACACACGTCTCACTTTAGAAAAATGAAGAAAAAAAAAATCCCCTGTGATTATCAAAAAAAACCCCAAAAAAACCCAAAGTGATCAGAGAAGGATGTGGCGCATCTTGATCTCGCCCTCATAGTGACGGCGAAACAGATGACACAGAACAGTAGCTTGGTGCACTGATGGAACAGTCTGGTGCCGCTATGACTGAAACCGTCCTCCCACCACTCTATTATCTGCTGAAAAACACCACATAGATATTTCCCAAACAGCCTGCAACGGCAAGACACTATTACAAAACCCAGTCACTCTTGTGTGGCAGGGCAACAATAGCTGTCGAGCTCAGCAGTCCTTCACTAAAGCATTTGTTCACTTCAGTCTCTGCCCAGAGCAGCCAGCCCCCTGGTTGCCATCAGGGCTTCTTGGCTGCAGTTTTGGCTTTCCCGTTGGGTCCTGTTTTGATCTGGGTCATCTCCACATCTGTCAGGGCGTCAGGGGGAAGGCACGAGCGCATGCGTTCAATGGTCTTCTGGTAAGCTGCCTTCTCCTGCTCCAGAGAGCGAATCATGTGCTTCATTTTGCTCTCCCGAGAAAGGAAGTTCTCCACGCTCGTCTCCAGGGTTTGAATCTTCTGCCGCGCAACCTGGGGGACACAAGCAAGTCACCTCAGCGAAGACAAAAGTGAGATGGAGGGGGGCACTTTTTGATTGGGGCGCTGGGAGTTTGATGGGGTTGTTAACACTTATCAAACACCGAAGGGACGGTTCCGCTCTCTTTGCTACATCAGCGGCAAAAGCAGCTCAGAACCTCAATGATCCTGTCTTGCTGCAGAGATTTACATAGCACTGAGCAAAATGAAAGGAGAATTTGGAGAACATTTACCCTGTAATCCCTTTGTCTCTTTCTTGTTGTGGTGGTGTTTGTCAGGTTATGTTTTAGTGCCACCTATAGGTAGCCTGAGACATCACCAGTGGCAACTTGTGAATGTCAACAGCACAGAGGAGCCTTCTGCTCTTCCATCAGACGAAAAACACATTTACAGTTTCCCCAGGTCCCACACAATTAAAAAATACATTTATGCGAATTGCATGCTTACAATCTGCTTTTGTATCCCAGGACCCTTTTTTCCTGATGTAAATGAAAAGCTATTAATGAGAGAAGGTGCACCGCACACGATATCCCTTCTTTTCCTTACCTGAAGTTTTTCCAGCAGGTCCATATTCTGCTTCTTCAACTGCGCATTTGTCTTTTCTAGTTTGTCCAGCCGCTCCGAGTCATCGGGCAGCGGGCCGCTATCCAGCATCTCATCCTGCAGGACGTGGTACTCCACCTCGTACGCATGCAGCTGCTTGGAGATGTCCATATCCATCATCTGGTCACACACATATTACACAGAGGGTGAGCCTTTCCATGACATTTTACAAACAGTTTATTGGACTTTGTTGTTCCTTTTGTTTCTGCCACAGTAAGGTCCAGAAACATTAGCAAGTAACGCATAATATTTTCTGCAATAGATGGACAAAAGCTTTTGCCAATTTGGAAAATATTTGAGCTCTATAAAAAAAAAAGTATTTTACAGCATTTAATGGCAACTGGGTTTTTAGATTTAGGAATCTTAAAAATTGAACACTTTGCAAATCTTGAAAATCACCACGAAAAAAATAAACTATTACGATAAAACTCTACAGTGAGTTACAATGAAAGTCATCATAATAAATTCCATTTATTATTATCAATTTATAAGTATTATTCATTATATTCACAGACTGCATTCAAGGCAAATCTCCTTTTCTTACAAAATCATTATACATGTTCAACATGGTACTTTTAAATCTTAACTTTCATACATTTAGAAGCTTTCAGGAAACCAAAACCACTATATCCATATGACTATATTCATGTTCATGTACTATGTTCATGTTCAGCCACTGAGAATGATGTGTCACTGTTTTTCATTATCTGTTAACCAGGAACTGTATTTCATATCACTTTCCACTGCGATACCTTTGCAATGGTCTGCTCCATCTGAGTCTGAGTGAGGGCGGGAAGTGTAGTTTTCAGATACTCCACAATGCTCTCAAAGCTGTCGCACTCCACTATCTCCCCCTCGTGGCTGCCCAGCAGACAGAGGGCCACTTTAAAGATTACTTCAGTGCCCTGGAGAAAGATAAAGTCTGGGGAGAGAAAAAGACAAAACAATAATTTAAACACCAAAAGAACACTCATTTTCTTTACACATTTAAAGTAATTTTTAAAAAAAAGCAAGAGCTATTTTCTCTCTCGACAGTATCAGTGTTGCAAAGGTATGTGTTAGCCATTATTCTTAAAAGAAAACAACAAGAAACATACCAAAGATACGAGACACAAAGCCCAGCGGGAACTGTGAGGCAAAGAGAGTGAGGAACCACGGCGCTGCGTAGAGGCTGGGGCAGATCTCGTGTTCCTCAAAGTGATTGTACAGCTCGCGGTGGTAGTCGTGCAACAGTCTCGAGAGCTGGTACATCTGAATCTGTCATAACACAGACAGGATGGACAGACAGACACACACACAGACACACACACACACATACACACAGACATACACACACACAAACAGTTCAAAACATGCAGCGAACAAGAGAATACTGGTGTTCCTGGATTTTGTGGGTAACCTGGTATCACAGGGCAATGTTAAATTATTATCGCTGGTACACGAGAGGGAGCTTCTTAAGTACTACCAGTGTAATCTTAGAGGCTTGCTCAGACATGCACCGAGGCCGAGCATTTGCTGAGCAACCCCTTCCAGCTCCAACAATAGTTTACAGTAATGTGACAGCTGCTGCAGCTAAATGCACAGTGCACAGAAAAGAGAAGCAGAAGTTAGCTCAAGCTAAAATTAGACTTTAGTCCTATCTTTCAATTTCCTGACAGTTAAAACAGAGAAGAAGCACCTTTACCTCCTTCCATGGAGCAACTGCAGAGAAAACAGCGCAGATCCTGCATATCTTTACACACTTTGGATTAGTCTCGAGAAGAAAAAGTGGCGTTAAGGGATCCAGCGGGTCACTGCATGGTTACCTGATATAGATTAAACATTACCACACCTGCTGATGCTTTCACCCCTTAGGTCAGCTGATATTTAACTGCAGCGAACAGAAGGAGCATGTAGGTGTGGTGTGAATAAGAGGTGGAGCCGCTCGGCAACTGTTTGCTGGCAACCCACACAGGGCCACTACAGAAATGCAGTAGATTAGAAACGTAAACATTTTAAGTTAAGGCGACTGCTTCTATAACGTTTGTGTGATGATAAACCTTTCAAAAGATTGTGATGTCATATATATTTTTCAAAGAGTAAGAAATCCCGGTGAGGAGCTTTGTAAGGAAAAAGGTGTTCTATTCATAACGGCTTTGATGGGGCAGTACAGATTACTTCTCAACAATCGTGGGTGGGGTGGGGAGGGAGGAGAGGAGTTGTGATACGTGTATTATGACACACATAACACAAAGAGAAAAAAAACCTCTCACACTCACGCCTATGGTCAATTTAGAGTCACCAATTAACCTAATTAGCCTGCAGGTCTAACCCACAGACCCCCACACAGACATGGCTCCGGGATTCAAACTCACCCTCTTGCGTTGAGGCAGCGGTGCTGACCACTGCATGGTGCTGCAAAATGAACCGCGAAAATGAACAGCTAATGTTTGAAGTCTTTCATATCTCACATTGTTCACATCCATGTCACTAGTTTGCAGTATTCGAACATGTTTTTTGCTACACTGCCATTGATTTATTTCTATATAGCGTTTCGCACATGTGCATACGCAAAGCAACACAGCTGAAACCTTTTAATGTATAAAGCAGGCAACCAGTTTGCTCTGATGTCACAATCAAAGCATGTTGCAGTGGCAGTGTAGCTATCAAAGCTAAAAAGGTTGGCACTAGCAAAGTCGAAGCCTGTACTTTCATTTCAGGAGCACTTTTTTTTTTTTTAAAGAAAAATCTTAATTTAAAACTAAAGCGTTTTATAAGTTATCAAGTAGAATATAAATGGGGAGATGGAGAATAAATGTCCTTCAAAAGCTGAGTATTTTGATAGCTGCATGGTTTCTGTAGCCTAAAGTGTATAGAAGTAATTAGCCAGCAAAACATACAGAAAAGACTCCCAGAATAACAAGAAAACACACTGTGAATGCTTAATGAAAACAGTTCCTATGATCTCATGCCACTTCACATCATCCAGCCACCTCTTTTGTTACTATTTTGATTGAGAGACCCCTTGTGGTAGAACTTGCATATTGTGCATGTCATGCTGGGGGCATTTTATATCTGGCAATATTGCATATAAAATTATATTATTCGGCCACAAACTATAACTTCACCTTTCTGAAATGGAATATAAGCCAAACTAAAGTTGAGCTCTGAATTATCTTGCAAGATTTAGATTTAGGTGATTAATTTGCTTTAAGTTAAAAAAAACAAACAAACAAGATCTCTCACATGGCGATGGTGTGTTGTAGTGGTCATTCCACCCGCTCATGCACTGACCTGCAGAGAGACCATGTCAGGCTTATATTGACGTCTGATGCCGAGGTCGTACATGAAGAACTTCAGCATGTCAAAGGCCTGTTCTTCACTCATGTGGAGCAGCAACACCCCAGCCACAAAGCTGATGCCCTGGCAGTAGCCCACCTGCGAGGCACAAAGTAAGAACACGCACATTACCTGACGCAAATCTGACCATCATCATAACCTCATAGCTGTGCATTATGGTGGAGGGAAATAAGTCCATTTTGTTTTCGGGGAACAGAATTTACAGTACCTCTGTATCCAGCAGAGAGTAGGCCTTCAGGAGGTTATAGAGGGAAAGCTGTCCAGCGCCCAGCTGGGCCGAGAAGTACTGGTGGGTGGGGAAGGTCCGGCCTGAGAAGGGACGAGCAGATGATGCACTAAAATATTTACCAAAGGTACACATTTTTCCAATGCATTTGTTCGTTCTTCGCGACTGTTGCAACCCTCTGAAGGACTGTGTGCCCACCTAGATCCACCAGAATAGCGTGCTGCTGTGCGGTGAGCTGCTTCAGCAGGTCATGGTAGGGAATGTCTGGGGCGTGCTGGCGGTGGGGCAGGCGGTGACACAGCCGGTACTGATGGCAGAGAAGCAACCAGACCTCCCCGCGTCGGCTTTTGGGAACACCTGTGCACAAAAGACCAAAAGTGTATTCGCGCTTTCAAACACCACAAACATTTATGAGTATGTGTTCGCTAACACACATCTTTCACCTTGGCATAGAGCGCGGTATATCTCCTCCTTATCTTGTGGGACTGTCGTTCTGCCTGGGGCTGTCAGCTTTCTCTCCCACAATGCCTGTGCATCTTTGGAGTCCTGGCCCACTTCCTGGTAGTTCAGCTTCATCTTGCGAATGTGCAGCTCATCGCGGCTTGCTACGGCGCCAGCATAAAGAGATGAAGGGACATGTTCAATATCAGAGCACACATTTTACATAAGCATGCATCAATGTGTCGTTTTGTCATTTATAGTTGTGTGGTGCACCAGAAAATCAAGACCAGAGGCGAGTACAAGGAAGCCATACTTAGAGAGGGAGCACAAATACCCACTGGTTTTCACTGTTGTTTAACAGAATGCAGCTGATGATCAAAGACGTCAGATTTGAGAGCAAGTGTGGATATCATTCCTCACACATTCTGTCACCAGCCACCGCTGAAAGCCCTCCATTTAAACACGAGCCACAATAACATAATATTAACACCAAAGATCCACTTTGTTGGAGGCCTCCAGACGCTGAATCAAGACGGCAGGGAAAAGGTACACAGGACAAAAAGAAACACAGACACCATAGAGTATGATAGTCCTCGAACATGCAAACAAAAAGGCTGAGCTGAATGAATATAGTAACCAACACCCAGTATCATGCAAAACATCGGCTTTTATCACAAGGGCTCCTTTTGTATTGCTTACCTTCTATTGAAAAGTGTTATTCACAGTTAGGTCCTCAGACCAGCAACGGTGTCATAATAACAGACAAAGGAAAAAAGATGCGTTGGTGTTCCGAATGTAAAAGCTGCAAAACACAGCACATGTATCCCCAAGGCTCCTCCAAATGAAATTGTTTAATATGAAACCATCTCCCCATTTCCGGAGCGCACCCCATCAGCGCTGGCAAATTTCTTGTTACTTGCTGTTTCATAAAAGGGTTGAAGGAAGGGCCACGTTGCACTAATTGCATGTCGGTTTGCGATGGTAACTCCGCTGTTCACCAGAGGAAGCAGCCAGATCGTACTGGCTGCAAACTCACCTCTGACATCTATGACACTCATGTTCAGCACAAAGGTCTAAAAATACCATAAGACTGCACACACCCTGCCTTTTACTATCTGTCAGTGAAAAGACTTTAGGCCATCAAAACAGACACCTCATTTCCTCAACACTTTCTGCAGAATTACCAAGTCACTAAATAGCTCCCGAATTTCTGCACCGCTGCCTCATGAACACGGTACCTCTATTCTGACGTTAAAGCACCCAGCATCTTATTTCTATTGCACTAGATCTTACTGTTTTATCGCATTTTTACTCTGTTATGTTCGCGTTGCATTGGAGCTCATATCCAAGTTTGCAGATAAACCTTGATAATAATACCTTGTGTGAGAAGCTTCCGTAGAGAAGAGCTCCTCGATCAATTATAAATATAAGTAGATAATGCAAAGAAACAAATGCACTTAAAACATCCAAAGATCCAGCTTCAACAAGATTAGGGAGATTGTGCGCTTCAAATTAGAGAGTCATGTGACCAAAGAGCAACTTCTGTGCTTCAGTAGTAACCGAAACTCACCCTCCAGTCTCTGGTTCTCCTTTTCCATGCGCAGCAGTAGGATCTGTTGGTGAATGGCAGTTTTCCAGAGGGCCCGATAGTCAGCTCCTGTTCTCTTCTGCTTCTCCCCAGATGGGCAGTCAACTGCTGGAGGCAGCAAACGCCCCAGCACGTCCAGACTTGGGTCCAAAGCTCGGGGAGAGAGGGGCAACAGCTCCCTGCCATCAGAGTGGTCTAAGGCATCAAGGGAACACTTACGTGAAGTGGCTGTTATGACTAACTGAAGCTCAACTAATTATGAATTTTTGCCTTAGCAAATAAAATCATGTTTTCACCCACATCTTTTGGAAGGAATACACAAAAATTGCTGGCCCATATTCCATCAAATCTTTGCTAAAAAGTCGGATATATCAGGAATCAGGGAGACCAAACTGGAGCATTAAGGAGATTGAATGCTGAAGAAGTGGTAAGACACACATCTCTTACTAAATGCTGATGTGGCTCAATCGAGAAAAATCTCTGCTGAGAGTTGCATACACGAATGAAGTGTGTCAACCTCATGCCCTTATTCACATTCAGTAACCATCATCATCAACGCACAGAGATGAAGAGCAGTCATTTTCACATCAACAAAATGTGGCAGGTTTAGGGATAATTGCCTGACACTTTTTTCACTCCTCTGTGGAATTTTCGAGGACTCTTTGTGTACAGTATGTTGTATAAATTCATACACTCAATATTCAAACACTCGAACAGCAGATAGTAAATATAGTGTATCAGATGGTAAATAGGGAGTGATTCCCGATACAGTCAGAGAACTGTAAAGCTCTCTGAATCAAATAGTGTGGAACCAAAAAACTGTATTTGAGATTGGTGTAAAACTATTTGCGTTACCAAAAATGAAAAAATGTGTTTAACTGACAAGCATGGAGCACACAATTTGAAAATCAGATGTTTTACAATCGTCACCAGCCCTTGTATTTTCTGTGCCATGCGTTCATTTTCTATGCATTTGTGGATTACACAGAGTGAATTCATTATGCATCATGTTGTGCCTGGAGCAGTCATGTTACACGACCTGTGTGCTGCATGGATGCAGATGGCTTGTTCAAAGGCGAAGCAACCCTCAGGAAGATCTTCTGCCTCCAGGAGACCCTGCGTGGGACTGGAGGGAGACCTCCACTCACAGAGTCACTGCTGCAGCCAGACAGGGTCCTCTTCCTGCCTTCTCCATTGCTACAAGAGAAGACAGGAGCGTCATAGACACCCGCTAAACAAGTCTGGTGTCTTCTTACACTAACCCTCTTTCAGCACCCATTCAATGACGTGCACACACACACATCTTTCAGCACTTCCGCACACACATCTAACCTCTCAATAAAGAAGGAAACCACAGTCTTTTCATCATTTGAAGTGACTTAGGAAAGGTCCACATGAGTCAGAAACATATTGATGAAAAGCACGTGCCAGGTTTTAATATCAATGTTAAGAGGAGGTCAGTATTCCCAGTCAGTATGTAAAACAAACATGAGACACACAAACAGCCATAGCCAGGGCATGTGCATGCTTGTCTGGAGGAGAAAAAAAAAAGGTTTCGTGAGTAAAGAGGAAAACTTACAGAGCAGATGGAACAGCTGGAAAAATTAATGGCACTTATATTTCACATCAATCATGTCATAGTAGACATTCAATACAGTCCACCTGCCGAGCCCACAGCAGGTAAAAACACTAAATGTGGCAGACAACTTGGCAGGAGCTGATCTACGTGTCAGTCACGCTATGTGTAAATGAAGAAATGAAAAGTTGACAGAAATTGTCTCTAAATTTCTTTTTCTTTTTTACATTTATATTGATGCAAAGGAATTAGTACAAAAGCAGCAGGTTGCGTCATTGTGCTCAAGCGGTAAGTCTGGTTGCCTCAATTAGATATAGTTGTCTAGAATCTATGTAGGATGATATGGAAAACTACAATATCGTACTTTAATGTATGAGGTATTTCACTAGACGAAGTATGAGCCACGTTCTTCTACTTCGTCAGCTCTCAACTTTGTTAGTCGTAGATTTATATTACATTTAGGACAGCCACAGGTTTTGAATTGCACCTTATTAGCACTAGTAAAATGACATAGTGGAGTGACATGCTATACAATTATTAGATGAAACAATGAGTCATCCACGTTCTGTTAAAATGACATTTTACAGTTCGCTGAATCTCATTCATAATGGAAATATTAACCTTTACTTCCAGCCACCCAGACAGACACCTATGGTTCCGCGGATGCTGTGCTGCCGGAGAGAATCTATCTCTCAGGCACGCTGCTGCGGTACGTCGTTTAAGCTTCCCAAGTTGTGCAGCTGAACATTACCAACAACATCTCAAAAACAAATGCAGGTACCTCAGGTATGATGTTCAAAACACCGAGCCAAAGGCATCAAGGATTACATCGGCCAGAAAATGTGACGGCAGTAGTGTCCGATACAGTCAATAAAGCCAATTAAACTGGATTAAATAAAGCTTCGCCGTGCAGAAAAGCTTCATATCCACATGCAAACACAATAAGAGAGAGGGTGAATCGGCATCCCCTTCTAGTTGTGCGAGAAACAGGAAGAGGGCAGGGCCAGCTGCAGAGATCACACAAAATAAAGGAATGCCTGGAAAATGTTTTGAAAAAATCAATAAAAGTTGCTATAAGTGGACAGAAAAAGAAACAGGGACGAATAAAGCTGGGAGTTAAATGGTTTTGACAGCCAACGAGTAGACTGCTACAGCCATCCCAGCAATGAACAGTTCCTCCCTCCTAGCCCTCTCACACTGCTCGTCCCGTCACTTGTCAGTGTGTTCAGGTCTAAGCAAAGGTGTTGGGGGGGTTTGGCTTAGCACCCCCTCTCACCTCTTGAGAGTCCCACTGTCTGCCAGGGAGCTCAGGGAGCCCAGTGAGCCCTGGTAAATGCTTTTCAGGAAAGTGGGGGTGGAGAAGGAGGAAGGGAGGCTGAAGGCCTGGCTCTCTGAAACACTGCGCGCTCTCGTGACAGCCACGGGACTGGGCGAGCCAAACATGAAATGCCCACAAATAAAGAAAAAACAAACAAACATATTACACAAAAGAAAGAGCTACAGGTCGATGTGCAGAAAAACACTGAGGAACTCATGAGGAATCAAAACAGGGACAGGAAACCTGTGATGGTATTGTTCAGGGATAGCGGCTTTAAAGGTGGACAGATTAAACCGGATCAAAGTGCTGCAAATAGATTACATTGTCTGCGTGTGTATTAGAGGTCAGCCAAATATTTAGTTGGTGTCAAACTGATGAAAAGAAGAGAAACAGGTTATCATTTTCAAAGCAAAACATTTAATCACAATTCCCTCTGTAGAGAATACCCACTACCACTGGACAGTGGTGCATTACCTGCTTTGCAGCAGTTCCGGGTTAACAGATTGTTGTCTGTGCAGAGGAGCCTTCCCCTGGTTCCCTGTCTGGCCATCAAAGGAGATGCGCTTCTTCACGGGCGGATGGCTGAAGGTGTGAGCACGCCGACGGAACTGCAGGCCGGCCTCTGGGTCGTCATCGGAGAAGGCGGAAGGGGAACCTGGAGGGGAGAGACCAGGTGATTCCTCATCCTGCTGGGGAGGACAGAGTGCCGAAGAGAAGAACATGTCAGTGCATGTGAATCTTTTTGCGATACACATTGGGGTTTTATATCAATGTCCTGCATGTATGTGACCCGAAATTGAGTATGAAAAGCAGAAAATGGTGAAGAATGACAAGCTGAACACCTTATCCAAATAAAGGAGAACTACGTTGGTGAGCAACCACATTATCGTTGGTGGCCTCGTCAACCACTGGAGTTATAGTTTGCACCCATTGCTGTCATGGTTCATGTAGTGAAGACTTTAAATGGTTTGTGTTGTAATGTATTAAGTGTAAAAAAAAAAAAAAGGCATCACATCATCCTATTAGATATTTGTTGAAATGTGAAATGCAAGGTTTGCGATGACGCCGTCACCTTGAACTTTGACAATCTCGTCATTTCATCATTGAACCTCAGGTGACATTCGTGCCCAATCTGCCAACTCTCCCTCCATGTGTAACCATTACAAGAATGGGACAGACGGATAGACGACCCCAAAACACGATGACACATGATAAAAACGCAGCTTAAACTGATGGGTTCTTCCTTGGCCTACGCTACACCACTGTCAAGTTCACTGAAATGTAACCTTATTCTTTTGGCACAATCATGCTAACAAACAAACAAAGAAACAAATCTGAAAACAGGACCTACTTGGTTAAGGCAATGACAAATCCCTCTAACAAATTGTATAGCTGCATGCAGATCAATAACCTGGATTCAAAAAGGCAAAACTCAAGAGAGGAAAAAAAATCAAGCTTACTATGATTGGAAGACAATCACACACACGCACACAGCTTGTAACTCTATTCCACAAGCGATGGAAAGACAAACGCCAAATAAACCTCCAGGTCAGTTCCTCATGCCACAGGTCTGCACTCACCTAGCCGGAGTAGCCCAAAAAACGTTCGTTCCACAATCAACTTTCCACTCTTGGACTCGTATCGTCTCATGCCTGTGGGTAGAACTCCCTCATCCATTGTATTCTAATGGACAATGTCCTGTGACCCCCAGGATCACAAACCATTGGTGGGCAGGACTTCAGTGACTCTACTCCACATGAAAACCATCCAATCTCCTGCTTTCATGCTTTAGAGACCAACCTCTTCAAGAGCTGACGTGACAGCGTCATGCAGCCTTTTTTGAGGTGGATAGAGAAAACACTAAAGTGTCAGACGGACGTACTGCCGCTATCTCAAAAGGTTAATTTGATGAACCCCTTGAACAGCCTGATACGTTGCGCAAAGGCAAATCAGGATGGATATCGATGTCAGGTAGATGGTTTTATTATGATTTCTACGTTTTCGGAAATCCTCATAAAATACAGTGGTCCAAAACCGACGCTTGTGTGGTTTCCTTTGCAAGCACCGGCAGGAGGAAGCCAGGGCATACGTGGCTCAGCAGACTCACAATCTGCACATCCTGGCTTGGATTTCCTGCTTGCCAGGACCTCTGCATCCTGACCTGATCCCCAGATGAGCACTTACTTGCTTCATCACAGGGCAAACAACATACATCTATTATGACAAAACTAGAGCAAAGGGCCGTGACAGACACCAGATTCTACTTAGACATGCATGCATGTGTTTATGTAACTTCATCAGGGAAACAGCATGACATCTTCATGATACTCCCAATACAATAATAACAAAATTTCATTACTGAGAAAGCAGATCACTGAGATTATGATTTGATTTATCAATTCTGCAACAGTTGACTGTTAAGTTTTAATGAAAGTAGGAAAAATAGCAGCTTTTAACTTGTGTAGCAGACCTCCAACAAGGCCGGAGTTTTAAAAAGTGCAGGTTTTGTGGGCCTCAGCAGAAACATAATGGTTTCTGGGGCGGCATGGCTCAGTTGGTAGAGTGACCGTCTAGGAACTGAAAGGTTACTGGCTGCCATGCAAGTTGGCGCCTCGCACAGTAGCCTCCGCCCCTCGGTGTATGAATGTGAGCCTGAATGAGGCCGTGTAGTGTAAAGCGCTTTGAATACCGTCAAGGTTAAAACGCGCTATATAAATGCAAGTCCATTTAACATCCATTTACATTCCAACCCTCCACCATTGTGAAAACCAGCCTGCTAGTTTTTGTTTAATCCTTCTGACTAACAAACCTGCATCTATTAATTTGACACGACATAAATGCTACGCAACATGTGAAGCAAATATCATCTGACAGCAAGAAACGTCATGAGCCATTTGAGGGTCTATTTCAGGACGGTGTATTGAGTTAACTCCATCACGGCTGATTCAGAGGGGCTATATCACGCACTCACTCCACATTCTGCACAGCAGTGACAAAGCCAACAACCTGAAATGGTTCACCAGCAGCTCTGTAAACACACTTCTTGCGGCACTGCTCTGTTGTGCCACAGCAGTGTCACCAAGTAACGCCTGTATGTGTGGCTGCATCTAAAAGCACATGCGAGCTAATCAGAAGCTTGGGTATAACGAGAACTAGAATTAGAATTCCCAGAAAACCCAGAGTTAAGATCATGGAATTTACATGCCCTTCTTCACCCCCCAAAGACACTTACTCTATCAAAACTACTGAGGCTTCCTATGCTTCCCAATCGGCCCCGCATCCGACTGGCACCCTGGTGACAAGAAATGATGACAACATTTGAAACAAGCCCTGTGTGTGCAAAACAAGTTGATAAAAACATGCACAAAAAAAACACATCAAAAACCTTTTTAACCAAAAATTTAGTGTAATAAATGAATAAAAGTTAGGATTATAAGAAACATCAGCAGGCAATGAAAATAAAGCCAAAAATGAGAAGGATTTTTATTTTTTTTTTGAATGACAAATATTCCCTGGCTTTATTTTGCTCAACCTCTAATGAAACAATGACAGATGGCCGCAGAGATCTGAAATTGCCTGGATCCTTCTACTAAGGAATTATTCTGCTGTCTCAATGGCAGATATGGGTCAATCCAAATCCCGTGGATGATAATGACACAGAAACAGCAACAGATACAAAGAGAGAGCAGAGGGACAAAAACCACACCTAGACAGCACCTATACTCCGGATAAATAGGAGACAAAACATGGATACACTTTAAAAAAAAAGAGAGAGAGACAAAGGGAATAGTGAAGATATCATGGCAAGAGAAAATAAAATTCCCAGATGAAGGAGGGGAAGAGGAGAAAAAGCATCAAAACAAACCTTTCAAGCTCAGACCCACCCTTGCAAAGATGTTCTCCAGAGAGTTGGTGAGGGAGGTGCGAGCTTTATTCTTCAGAATGTCAAGTTTGAAGCGACTGCTGGTGGCTGAGCCGTCTCCGGCTGCTGCAGAGCTGTTCGCTTGATTCTGTCAAATGACAATAAGAATAATCAGCATCACAGAAATGATAAATACAACTGCGGGCTGCTATGACTCTCAGCGTAAAACAGATTCTAATTTTCAGCCTAAAACTCCAGGCATCCGTACAGAAGCAAACCATGTGGCAACGCCTGCAAGGAAGATCTACAGCCGCTTGTAATACTTGAGTACTTAATGATGATGCAATGTTATTGTTGGGGTGTTTCATTTTGGAAGATGATGTGCAACATACAATTGGTCAGGATAGGTGACGCATAAGCAATAATTCACAACTGTCTCATGCTTGAAATGCTAGTTTTTTTCTCCTCAAGCAATGAATGCAATGTCAAAATAAACAAACGTATAACGAGATTTATGGGGTGGTTTTTTTTGTCATTTGTTTCTCTCACCACGAGGTTGAAGGTGAGATCAGTTCCAGGAGATTTATTCATCAGCACAGAAAATAGGAGAGAGAAATGTGATGAACCATAATATTTAGGTCAGCGGCAGAGCTGAAATGAACTGCGCTTTTTTCAGTGATGGCTCCATGACAATCGTATTTGATGTGCTGTACATCCAAGGCAAGTGTACGTTCACTCACAGGAAAGTGGCATCACCAACAAAAGCAAAAATACGGCTCAACTAGCTCACTGAATTCAAGGACTCACCGTCTTGATTGGATGCAGTAAATACATAAATAAATAAATGAATGAATAAGACATATGATTTTTCGTTCCTCCATATTTTACATCATCAAAACTGCTGCTAGAGTATATCATCAAAAAAACATGAATAGCCTGAAGATAAAGCTGTGCTACTTTGCATCAAATACAGCAGCATTCTGGAACCTCTTATGGTATGAACAGACAATGCTGATTATAATTTTTATGAAATTAAACACCTTTTAATGACGATCAGGGGAGTATCCGTCTCTTCATGGTTGGCATTTTTTTGGTCCGGGACAGCCACTCAGTGTGCTAATCTTCAGCGTGAAAAAGTTCACTTTAAAAGGTGATCAACTAGCAGCCACAGAAAGTACAATGGACTTCTGGACTTTACGTTGAAAACTATTATTAAGTGAAAATACGTCTAAAAAAAAAAACTGCCAAAGAGCTGAAGTGTTGTGACCTGCTTTTGTGTGGAAAATTACTTATTTTGTGCAGGATATTGTTACCATGGTAACCAACGATATCGCCAAATGAGCCACTACTTAAATAATAAATTGTTCCTTGCTGTTTATGCACTCAAGCTATATTGTTGATAATGCACAAACCTGTGAAAATATTTCCATTAAGTTTTTTTAAGAGAGTAAAATGTGAAACCTAAAAAAATTGTTTAGTGTGGGCCAGAACTTTTTTTCCCCATCGTCTACAGCATGAAGTATTCACCTGGGGGGCCTCTCCAATGTGGAGGTGGGTCTTCTGCTTGCTTTCACACAGCTGTCTAAGATGGAATATCACCAACTCATTCTCCTCCTGGTCTGAACTAGGTTTCAGCCTCTGTAGACATGATGCAAGATGGAAGATTAAATTAAAAAAAAACACTGCATCTGTTAAACATGAACTGTCAATAACCAGAAACTGTTAAAGCTTTACTAGTTTTGCAGGTAAAAAAACAAACCAAAAAAAAGTACATTTTCTCACAGCAGAGTCGACCTCACCTGAACTCGCTCGAAAATCTCGGCCTGCTCATTGTCAGTCAGCTGGGAGAGATATTTTTGGATGGCTAGCTTTGCTCTCGGTGGGTAGAGACCTGGAAAAACATGAGGAAACGGGAAAGCCCCTTTTATCTCGCTTTGACTCTCAGAAACAGAATGTGCGCATCAATATATTCATGAGCTGAGCCAAAGAGGGAGGCGCTATATGGAGCTGTCGCGGCGCACCTTCAATCCGCTCACAGAGCTTGTGCAGGTCGTGCATAGGACAAGCTTCACATAACTGGACCTGGGTCTTGCTGCTTTGCAAGGTTGCTGCTGTCGTGAAGGCCTGCTTCAGGGTCAGCATCACCTCATCCACCTGATATATACGAACATGAGGACACACACACACACACAGGCAAACACACACAAAGAAAGAGGGGGGTGTTTGTACGGATAAAAATTAAAATATTGGAATAAGAGCCAAACCTGAAAAATTGGTATTACAGTTTCTATGTGACTCACCAAGGACTCGCTGGCACACCGGAAAACGTAGCAGACATACTGGCTGGGCCCAGATTCTGACTGGTCCCGACAGATGAATCCGAAATGGTCAGTCTGCTTGATGCCCTGCATCAACGTTCAGATAAACAGCAATAAAGATGTTGAGCCTGATTTCCATGTACCTTCTATTTACTAATTAGTAAATTAGTCAAATTGACCCCTAACACCAAGACAGTATGTATCTCTGTGCCTGATGTCCATTTCAAGAGTTGGGATTACAACCTGCATCAATAAAGACTTTTTTCTCCATCACTGATGAAGGTGTCAGGGGCTATTGAGTTGAGGACTGAACATATAGAACCTAAGTGGCTATAAGCAAGCATTACGATGCACGCTTGAGAAAAGCATGTTAAAATTAGTCTGAACTTCGAAGTGTAGCAGAGACAAGAGAGAGGAGCTTTTGGCGGAATACAGAGAGAAAAATAAACAAACCTGACAGCAGGATGAAATGTCTTTGAAGTTTTTCTCCAGCACCACTGTTTTACTGTCTGGACTTATGAGGTTTACTTCAAAACGCCCAACCTGTGAAATTCAAGCGTTTCTTTGGTCAGATATATATTCATGCAAGAGTGCATAAAAATACCCACACAAAACGATGACCACCTTGACACTGATTCTGATTTTCACTTACAGCAAAGACTATCAAGCACACTGGGCGGGCTGCAACGATTCCGAGGCTGCATCGGCGGTCATAAACACCCAAGCAAACACTCAAAATCAAGGTCAACTGGTCTGCATAAATGATTTTTCCCATAATTGACCGCTGATGTAGAGTATCATATTGAGCGTTGTGCTCTAGTTTTTAAAATTAGCTGCATGAGGAAATGGGCATGGTCTGTGAGGAATGCCAGGGAGCTCGCTCGGCAGCTCGCATGCTTTTAATAAAGCAGCGGCCTTATGTTTTCGCAGCAGTCACAAGTCCTACACAGGAGTTACAGCCTTTTTAACCGAGGCAGTAACATGGGGGTCTGTGCTTTGTAACTGCCAGGCATGTACACATGAAAATGATTTATGCCTAGCAGAAGCTCCGAGGCCGGACTAAAGAGAGTGTTTCATTGGCCTGAGGAGGCAACCGAGCATGCTGCCTGTGAGATTAAACAGGAGTTGAATCAAGTTGTTAAAACCAGATTATGACTAACAGTAGTAGCAAGTGGTAAAAGAAAAAGAAAAAAAAAAATACCCATCAATCTCGCTGGCAAAGGGAGTCGATTTGGAGCTCCAACACTGAATGCGCTTATAATTTGGAGTAAGTCCAAAAATCACACATATAGCCAATGCCTTCCAATAAAATATGTTATAGCTTTAATTAAAATAGAAAAGATGCCTTAGTTCGGGAAGAGCATTTGAGAGCATAGTAAAATGCAGGCAACAGACAGTTAGCTGGACCTCTGAGATAAAAACCGTCAGCGCTGCGACATCGAGATAATCAGTGAAAGTGCTGTTTATCACTGAACTGGTTCCGCTTGCGCTACCTGGAAGAGCATGGTGCGGTTCTTGTCGGCGTCGGACGGCTGAACATGGTTTGGAGCGCTAGCGTGTCTGCGGCGCGTGGGATCCATGAGGACGCCTTCCCCTGGCTTCCTCTGCAGGCTCCCTGCCAGGCTGCTACAGCGGGTGCGGAACTCCTGTGGTTCCTTAAATCCAGAATCCTCCAGGATGCACTCAGGGAACGCTCCTCTCAGGCTGCTCTGACTGCCGCTGCTGGAGAGACCTTTACCTGCAACACGCTCCCCACTGTTAACTTACATTCCTTGCCTTTTTTAGGTTGTTTTTTTTGCTCAGCCTTGTTTAACCCTGCTATTTCGCACTTTTAAGCATCATTTAAAAGGTTCAATTATTGCAGATTTAGGTTGTGCAAAATTGTACATTTTCACCATTCTTTGCTGGTTTGTTCATGTGTTACACAGGCCAACGGCACATTTAAGTGCCAATCTGTCAATTCAATCACATCTGGATCCCCATGGCCGATTTTCCATGAAATTTGTTGGCAGGATGGAGCATTGTCAGCAGTTAATTATGGAACAATCCTGAACCTTTTCCTTAGCTAGACCTTCAACTTCACAGGTTGCCCTATCGTAACTTTGCTTTACTATCTTTCAATCTCTGTATATACGCCGGCCTCTCTTACTTACAGCTGCAAGTTCATCATAAACTAATTAGTGGATACTGCTTATAAATGTTCGACAGGTAGAAAGAATGAAAAGTGTTTCCGTTTTTTTGAGCTGCACTTTCACTTCCATCTGTTAAGCTTATTGGTGCACGAAGCCAAGACATGACCAGGCAGATACTGTAGCTCTAACACTATTAGCTAACCACCTAACTGAACAGAAAGACATCAGCTCAACTATATATGTGTGTTTATATGCACACAGATGTGTGTGTGTGTGTGTGTGTGTGTGTGCGTGTGTGTGTGTGTACACCCTTGTGTGTGTGTGTGTGTGTGTACACACACACACACACACACACACACACACACACACACACACACACACAACTATATATGTGTGTTTTTAAGGCTCTGTGCTGCAGCTGAGCAACAGTTCAGGAAAACTAATGATCCAAACACTGCATCTGACTGCATCAGGCTCTTACCTGCACCTCCAGTCATGCCCTCTACTCCTGGGTCTTCTACAGTCTCATTCAGGACAGAGGATAGAGGATCTCCTTCGCCGCCTATGGTGAATTCCACAGCGGCGCTCTCTGTGGACCCTCGCTGGCCGTTGAGCAGGCGTTTACGCCTGGACTCATGCTGACGAAACTTATCAATGCAGTCATCAATGAGGGTGGAAGGCGCCTTTTTATGCCCAACTGTCACCTGGAATAAGAACAGGACTTTTTTTTTTCTTTGTTTTTTTTTATTACTTTAATGGCATGAACTGAGAGGCCAAGCCAAGTGGAAACATTTCCTATTGAGAACATTGAGAAACTGGTGACTACCTTGCCACAATAAAGCACTTCAAACTTCTGGGAGTTGTAGAAGGCCTCGTCAGCATCCTGTTTTGGTTTGGTGTCTTCCTTTAAGGCTGACTTGGAAACTTGGCGAATACTGCTGATCACCTCAGGAACCTATAAGAAAGCAGGGTGGAACAAAGGGAAAGGATGAGCTTAACAACATGAACATGCAAAAGTATAACAACAAAAAACAGGAAACCACAGTAAGCTGGAAACGAATTCACAAGGACATTTTTCAGTTTCTCTCTGGAATGGGAAAAGATAACTGAGACAGACAAAATACTATCAACAGCAATAGCCATGTTGCCTAGAATGACACTTTCATTGATATGTACCTATATATGATACAGAATATTCAAAATCTAAATTTCATACGAACCCTTGTTACAAAAAAGGACCAACTATTTGCACCGCCGTCTTTAAATCAATCTAAAAGTACCCATTCGTTTTTGCAAATGAAAGCTAAGGTGTTTGATGTTCTGCGATATGAAAACTGAACCATTCACAATTGAGCTGCGGGAATCATTGATTAAGTAATAATCTTGTTCAAAGAGTTCTAAAACAAAAACTACGATATACAAAGCATTCATTCTTCTTGTAATTGGGTTATACATATTTTGTGGATATAAAATACATGATAGTAACAATAAAACCTAAGACGGCAGCATTTTTGCACTGTGCTCATAAAAATGAGAATATCTCAAACACTGGAAAAGGAAGAAAGTTCATATAAATCTGTTGAGGATTAAGAGAGACTTTGTTTATGAATATAAATTCAGCACGGTTTGGATCAATATGTTTTGGGTGTTTCACAAAAAATATGATCATACTCATTTTACAAATGTATGGCTCAATGTCAATACTTTAATCGATTATTATTATTAATTAACCAGAATAAACTTTTAGTTCAGGTTGTAAATATTAAATTAATATATAGAGCTTTCGAAGACACTCCAAGTAATGACATCTTTAAATGACATCTCGAGAAGCAATAACACTACTGAAGACACAAATGGGCCAGTGTTATTGCAGAGTTTAAGGGTTAAATTGACCCCAAAACTGCACTGTTAGTCCTTGAACAAAATAGCCCAAATAAAAACATTGCATTGGATGATTCCTCAATATTCATATCAATGCAAGGTGCTTTTAACAAAAAATAAATAAATAAAACAGCGGACGTCAAGAAAGAACAAGCGGAGCTATTCTTGGCTGAAAACTGTGGCCGCCTAACAACTGGCTGAACTGACAAACCTCAAGGATTCAAGGTTTAAAAAAAGCCAAGATTTATGCTAACAAAAGGCGGGCAAACAACAGACCGACTCAACACTACAATTGTGACAGAAGTGGCAAAGAAGCCAGGGAACGCCTGTGCTCTTATAGGACAGAAGACAAAACAGGGAGCTGGAGGAAATCAGAGTCTCAAAGGTCACCAAGCCAGTTTCTGCTCTATTGTTTAAATAACATGTTGAACACCTGCGGCAGCTGCAGCAGCCACGGGTTCTTTAAATCGGGAAATATATTTTGATGACTTTGAATGCAGGAAAAAGCAACCGGCGCAAGTCAAAACAGAGAATCAAGCAAACTCTTGTGCAACACTTTGGAAACACAAAGAACGTCTACTCCTCACTCTTAAACCTTTTTTTTTTCACATTTCACATCGTGAAGGGAGGCGTTGTCGAGTCAGAGTGCAGTGAAGTTTTGCTGTTTGGCACAGCAGGACTTGAGGTCTGTGAGCTCCTGCTCCTTAAAAAAAAAAAGGAATGAAAAAAGCAATAGTATTTAGAGCGAGAGCCACCACCACCGCCACCAAGGTCAGTCAAGTGCTCTTTTGAGACAGCTACGAGCGCTAAAACAAACAGCCGAGCCGCACAATGCACACATCTGCTATCGGAACTGATAAGTTACGTATTGACTGTTTAGGCAAACATGGAAGGAAAGGAGAGGAGTTGCATAACGAAACGCATTCGTCACCAATTGGCAGAGGAGGGGACGTGATTAAAATCAAAGCTACAGTCTACCCCTGCTTCCCCCTTTGTGTGATGTCTGCCATCTCGCTGCCGCCGTGAGCACATGAGCTATTTTAAAGTCCCGTTTTCTAAGTGCTGGCCTTCCCCTGGGTTGAGCCGCGGACGGCTGGTGACAGAAGGCTGTTTTGTAGTGCAGGGGGAGGGCAGGCGGTGTGTGGTTGGTCGTGCATATTCCGTCAATTTCTTCGCTCAAAAAGAACCAACCTGTGAATATAACTGGTTGTCAGACGGCTCATTACAAGAACCCTTTTAGACTTCCAGTCTTTTGTGAAAACAACGCCTGCATCGTGTTAGCCAAAGTGATCGTGCGTGTGAGAATTTAAAAAAAGAAATAAATAAACAGTGCATGCAAACAAACTGGTTACCCTTATGTAAAAATAAGCAGTCCTGCACGGGTGAAGGCAGTGTTGACAAGTAACTGTACCAGGTCAAGGTGATGCAGTGACCTTGGCGGCTGTTATGTCATGCAATTAGTCCAACACCACTTTGTCACTGAGGGGGGGGGGGAATTACAGCCTCATCTTGACTTTTAAAGGAACTGCTGGATTATACAGGAGCAAGATGAGGCCACAGCGCCATTCGATCCGATTAATTATTTGTAGCCAACAGAATACGGCAATCGTAGAGGCGTTCACTCCTTGAGGAGGGTGGTGGGGCAGGTGCAGATCGGCGGAGCACTGCAAGGGATTAGAGGACAGTAAATCTGTTGAAATACATCCACCTACTCCACTTCTTCAAGTGTGTTTTTTACGGCAAACCGCCACCCATCGGACAATATAAGCGGCACGGGTCGTCACCCAAAGCCCGTCTACATAAACACCTGCGGCCGAGCGCAGCTTTAGAGCTTAGGTGAAAACAAACATGAGGATTGGCCCCTCTGAGCTGATGGGAGGCCTGAGCACTCTCACTGACTACCCATCTCAACCTTTGTCAAGCCGTCCTATAATAGGTCCTAATGTCTGCTCAAACAGCTGCTGGCACATAGTTCTGTTGCCCCTATCAGCATCTATAAGCCAAACCACCCAGACGTGTCCCACACACACACACGCACACAGAAACACACATTCACACACACACAGCATCCATGACAAGTCCTAATTGGACTCTTGGGTTATCGCTGTTTCAGTAAAAGATAAGAATGGAAACAGACTGAAGGACTGAAGATAACTGCCTGTGTCATTTCATCCGAGATGCATGTTTTTAGACTAATTAGGATTTGGTGGCATTTAGCGATAATGTCGCGCATAACAACCAAATGAAAAAGCCATCCCCTTCCGAACCTGCAGAAAAACTTACAGAGGCCTTCGGGTGCAAGTCGCTGCTTCGTAGCAAACATGTAAGGCATAGAATATTCTTGTCCCACGATGTGGCTGTGATTGATTGCTAATGGTAGCTGGCTGCTTCACGTGCTCATTAAATACTACTGAAGAGTATCGGAGTATAAATAGCAAGAAAGGGTTCGTTGTTCAGTTTGTCCTTTCTGGGCTACATTCCTCATAGACCTACTACTCCCTGCCTCCGATTGGCTCCGTTGGTTAGGTTTATGTATGAGGAGTGGTGGGATGGTTGAGGGTAAGGAAAATAACACGGAAACATGCAGTCTTGCAGGTGGCAAACAGATAAATAATAATGCTGTCAGGCTCTCTGGAAGAGGACGCATATGTATGAAGGACGTACTAATAAAATGCAATTTTTCTTACACAACATAATTAGGGATATATAATTCCACTTCTGTCAATAGATCCCTCGATTTTTTATACACTTGTCCTTTAATGTGATACTTTAGTGATAAAGTTGTTCGAAATTAATAAAAAAGAAAACATTCTACAAAATTTAAATCTGAATTGCTCAACCCAACAATTATATATAAGCAAGACTGAATCAGAAAATGTTATATGCGCTGTAGGAATGTGGTGGAATTTTTCTTTGCTAATTAATATGACTTCCAAGTATAAACCTGGACAAACGCTGGTGCCTCAGCACTCGTCTATCTTTGTTCTGCTGTTATTAAGGCACCTAAATCAGGTCACATGATTGCAGCTGCACCTCACTCCAGCCCTGACACACTCCCAGTGCTTTTCCACCTGCCTGAGGCCAAACTGGCCACAGCAGTTGTACAGAGTTCATGTGCAAACGAAAAATAAGGACCTTAAGTCACCTTAACACACAGCGGGACTGTAGCAAAATGAAACACACCTGCCTGTCCTCCTCATGCTTATGCTGACAAATTTCCTTTGGAAAAAAACAAAACAAAAACTCACTGGTCCTTGCAAACCACACGTGTGACTTGACATGCTTATCAACACTTTTTCCACAGCAGGGATGTAAACATTGCCCACCAGGGCTGTCTTTTTTGTGTTTGATGATAAATCTTGGGGGACAAAACTGTGTGGTGCAAAGTTCAGTCCAGTGTGAAGCTGGCAAGTCGGCCATAATGATTTGAGAGCACACAGATGCCTCTCAATAGATGATTTGGACTCTTGCATCCCAGTTAAGCGTGCCACTTTTGTCTTGCCTTGGCTCATGAGCGTGTCCTCTGATAAAGGGACGTCACCCAAAAGACGACAGAGGGTCACCCAGTGAGAGATTCCACTGTGGACCGGTTCCAAGTGAGAGCAGAGGTGGTGAACACACAGGCATGCAGATTAAACAGTGCAGGACCAGACTGTGCGTCGCTGGCATGGTAACTGAACGATGCAGTTAAGTAAGTGTTTAACGTGTTGTGCTGGCTGCCCTGAGTCTCTCTGAACATGTAGATGAGTATCCCGGACTGAGCTGGGCAAACGGCTACAGATGAACCCCAAATGGTCATGTTTGCTTAACTCGTGACTGAGCTTTTAATGCCAAAAAAATGGCCACAGTCGATGTACATAAACGCAGCCATCAAACCCCTTTAGTCATACATACATTGCTGGATTTCCAGTTGGGGAAGTCAAACATGGTTTTAGGTTCCCAACCTTTCAAACAAAGGGGCACACTCAATTAGGCATTCTTTGTTTAGCTATAGGACAGCATTCCGTGTTTATCTAGACAATCTGTGTTCGCATCTGCACCCCCTCATGCATGCAAAATCTGTCAGCACACTCTGCCATGAGCGTCATCTCACACATTATCAGCTGATGTGTGGGGACGTCCCTCGGGCTTTTGCACCATGTTCCCATGTCATGAAAACATGCGTGTCCTCCAAAAATAAAGCTGCCCTCTTATCATGCCTTCGAATTCAGGAAGGAGCAGGCCAGCCAAGGCCTAAAGGTTGTGCACCAGGCCTGGCACCACTCGCGTGGGTGGGGAAAGCGGAGGACAGCGCTTGCCCCTAAACACTGCTGACGTGCCCTTGAGCAAGGCACGTAATCCCCGGGCGCTATAACGTAGGCAGCCCACTCCTCCGGAGTGTGTGTGTGGAACTATGGATGGGTAAAACGTAGAGAAGTAATTTCCCCTTGTGATAAAAACAAATACAAAAATCCACACACACACACAATGAGAGCGCTTGTATCGTGAACAGGAAATGCCTGTCAGCTAATCATGAATGTAGCAGGGTGCTGCACACGGCTGAAAGGTTTACAGACAGAACGAACGATGTGTTCCACATGGTCCACGTTGCACATGCTGCTGGCTGCCAAACCAGTTTGTGTTGCGTAATAACGCTAAGTGAGGTATGTTCAAGATGCCTTAATGACTGTTGCAAACCTCCGGATCCCGGCAAAGCGGCTGCACGGACCCCTTGAAAGTGTATCCGCCTCAAACTTGTCTGCTTGACTATCGACTTTCACCAGCAGACAAACAGCCTGCTCGGGCCCTGCACATACCACAGGAAACGTGATACAACGCTTAAGTACATATGGGGTCGATGCAGAACGTGAGCAAATGTGTTTGTGAACGATATTTGTGAGGGTTTCCAGGGTCAACAGGGAAACAAGAATAGCAGGGACAAAGCCGAGGTTTGTCTTGCAGCACGTGGAGACTCTTCTTGGCACGACTCCAGACAACATGATTCATGTATGAAGGCATCAAATATGGATTTAGCACTCACTCTCATTCACTACCACTCAACTCGGCCCCTCTCAAATGTAGACATCCGAAAGCACACACAGATACATACACACACACACACACTGAGGTGAACAACACTGGGTTTCATCTACTGGCCAAAAAGTAGGAGTTCACATTGACTGCCAAACACTGACTCCCACGTTCGTGATTTTTGACCATATTTCAGTTTATTACTCAAGAGCAGCTGAACAGCATGCGGATGTGCTGACTCAATATTGAGTCTATTGAGCTCTTGACGCGACAGAGATGTGTGACCTCCCCCCTCCCTAAACCTTCCCTACGCCCTCCCAAGAGAACGAGTACAGAGATGGATTAACTTTGTCAAAAATCCAGGGTGCTTAGTTTATCTTCCCAACAGACTGTTGGCCTAATTCCATAACATCAAAACATGTTTGGACCGTTCCCTAATCCGCCATTTGTGTTTAAGACTAAATGACACAGTTGCCACCTTAAAGGGTCTTTTGGGTGAAGGCTCGAAGGTCATTTCTGCGCTTTGTGTTTACACCTGAGGTCAGAGTCAGTCAAAATATAGAGCTGTCAGTCCTGAGGGGGCCGCAGACAGCGGAGTCAAGCACCTTCAGGTACTTTTCGCTCGTGAAACAGCTACTGATGGGTGTGTGAATATGGGGATTTTACTGCTCATCAAACACATATTAAACACACATGTAAATACTACGTGGTACAAGGTGCGGGGTCCTCTTGAGTCATCCTCCACCCCATAACGCCGCCCCTGCGTGAAGGCACATTCAGCACTTTGAAGGGCGTACCTGGTTGGCGTGGCAGGCCTTGAAGACGTGACAGCACATCTCGGACTCGGGGTTGTCGGGCTGCCCCCGGAGCAGATAAGCAAAGTAGGTGAGGTCGTTGCTGTTGTGAATGAAGCGAGAGATGAGCTGCGCCTTGTGCTCAAATATGAAGACCGAGCAGCTGTTGCTGCTGGACGGGACGCATCGGACCAGCGGAGGGTCGAGGACCAGCTGGACTTCTCTCTGCTGCACGGCGGGGCCGCAGTCGCCCCTCTCGCTCCTCCGCCGGATCTCCGCCACCAGCCACGGCAGCATGGGCAGGGTGGTCCGCCTGTCCAGCGAGGAGCCGCCGACGTAGGTCAGGGCGAACCTGCGGTCCGACTTCGGGGGGCTGCTCTCCCTCTCATCCGGACGCTCCATGTCGACCCGCGCGGACTTTCGATCACAGCTCGGTGACAGCGATCGCAGACGAAGCAAACTACGCTCGGGCGCGCCGACGCACCACTCCCTGCTACCGACGCCACGCGCAAAAGTGGCTAGTTTGCAAGAGTTCCCATGTCGGAAGAGGAGCTCAGCATTTACGCCCAGCGTGCGCTCGCTCCATCAGCCGCCCCCCCCTCCAATGCCGAATCTATCAGACTCAACGCTTTTTTTTCCCCTTCGGGGATTTGTAGTAAAGTGACTTGTATGGTCCCGTGTCTGCTGCCTCTCGGCTCTGTTCTTCTCCTTCGCGTTTTGCACGGGCAGCGAGTCGAGCGCTGCGCGGTCCCGCGCCGTGCTGTCCCGACCAGGCTCGCCTGCAAAAACGTGGCTGTGGAGCTGCGGACGGCCTCTATGTAAACACGAGTCGCCCCGATTTCTGCTGGCACGCTTTCTCCTCAGCGCATTAACGCCGTCCCGGGGAGAACATCTCGCTCCGCGCGGTGTGAGCTGTCATATCCCCCCCCCCCTCTCTTTGGTCTACAAAGTGCACACACTGTCGCTTCTTTGTCGCTTTCCCTTTTCTTTTTTCTTTTTAAGAATAGTCTCCTCTTGACTGCGATCCTTTCTTCCACAGCGTCTTGGAGGTGGAGCGGCCGTGCGCTCCCCACGTCCCGCCCAGCCATCCCATGTGCTGGAGGAGTGGGCAGGGCAGAGCCGCTGCGTGTGAAACGTGACGGGACGCCCCTCCCCCTCTCCCTCCCCCTCCTCCTCCTCCTTCTCATCTCACAACGAGAGTAGTAACTGGAAAACCTCTTCCGTGGAAGTGTTTGCTAACGCTCTCCGGAGTCGGAATCTCACTACTTTGGAACCGCCAACTACCTCCGCCCAGCAGATTGCGCACAAGTATCTAAGAACCACCAGTAATCTCAAAGACATTATACATGTTCATATATATACAGTACATGCACACACACATACTGTATTTGCATGCACACATACAAAGTACACACCCAAACTGTGCGTACAAACACGTGCAATTACAGGCATACATAGTGTATATCTCTATATATAGATATAGATATATATACACACAAGTGGTGATGATGAATCAATTTACATCTGACACATTTTAGGCTCTCAAGGAGGTCCCACTGACCAAACAGCATAAATCTAAACTGCTTTCCCCAAAAATAGCAGCAATCATGTGCAACCTCATCCCTAAAGCAGCAGCCACTCGAGCCCACCAAAGCCAGACTACCATGGCCTGTGTGAGCATGAGTATAGTGTTTATGACTTAAATAGGGCTCTTGTTATCTCCCCTCTTGAAAGCCTAGAAATGTTCAGGCTTGACATCAGCAAAAAAAAAACTGCCATGAAAGTATCACATTATACATTTTTCTAGTTTGATTCGATGTTTACAGATTAGTTATGTGCAAAATCCAGTTGCTGAGTTAAAGAGATTTGTGTGTTTACTTGAGCTTGCTATGGGCTGTGAAGTTTGATTCAAACAACCATTCAAATTGAAGGTTTAATGATCATTTAATGCACCAGTGTTGCATGAAATTCCAAGGGGAACAATGTCAAGAAAGGCAAACACAAATTTACAAATAGTGTATGCACACAAACGGCAAATATTGTGCATAATGACAGACGTGAAATAAGTCTACATTATGCAGACTATAACAAACAGCATGACAACATGAGTTACTGTGGATACATTCACTTAATATGCTTTTCCACGACAAATACTGCGAAAAGGACATCATGTTAGTCACGACTAAAATACATGACAGTAATTGTTATGACAGTAAGTGAAATGAGACTTATAAAAAATACAGAACAGCGATACGAGAAACAACTGTGTTCAATGCAAAAAAATGTATCCAAGTCAGTACAGTTCAATAGTACAGAGCTAAAGGCTGGAGGTTCTGAAAGAAGAGCATGGACAGAAATGGAGACCAAGCAATTGAAAAATTGCCATTATTTGTATGCATGTTATGTAACAGCAAACAGACACACACCGCAATGAAGCTGCGCCCATTTTGAATATGTGTCAACCACAGAGTAATTCAAAGTGCCCAGGTATTCTTGCAATCGTCATACCGTCTCCATAACAGCTGCCATCTCCTTGATCTGCTTATGAAAGCTCTGTAAAGATAAAAAAAAAACACACACAATTTCATAATCAAGCATGTGGCAAGTTCAAACTAATTCAATAAAAATAACAAATACAGACCTGAAACTGTGGAATGGTCATCTCAAAAGACCTCTGACTGATCTGTCCTGAAGGCTCAGCAATCTTCAGCAAAATAGTCACAAATGGGGAGTTGAGAGACCGGCAGCTGTCAGAGCTAACCGCCATGCCAAGCTTCCACTGCAGGTCCACTAACTAGAAGCAGCAAGACAACAGCATGGTAAACTTGAGCATTCACAAATAGCATGTTCACATCACCAGAAGTGAAAATAAATGAGGCCGCTTGTGCATCACTGTATTATTTTGGCTGTACCTGACCAATACTCAGCATATCCTGTGCCTCCTGCTGAGCATGGATTGATGCACCATGTTCGCTCCACAATCTGTGAACCACCTGTAGGGAAGCTTTGGGCCACTTGCTGCTGCCTTCTTCCAACTGTGACACAAGCTCATCCCCAGAGAGGTTTCTCCTCCCAGCTGATCTGGAAATACAAATCTTTATTTATGTAACTTTGTGCTTTTTATGTTTTGGACAGGCTAAGTAAAGAAAATATGTGCGCTACATTAAGATAGGACCACCAAGTGCTAAATAATAAATGCTTTGAGACAAAAAAAAAATAAGACAAAGGCTACCTGAATGTTAACAAGAGGAATCTGATTATGCTCTGCAGAGCTTCATGGTCAAGTCTGATTCCAGCTCTCTGAAATCTCTGCCCAAGACAACAGAAAAACAAGCCATGAAAGAGGAACTGAATCTGAAGATGGGTGAATTAAGAAAAAAAAAAGACTCACATCAGAAATTTCTGTTGAATCTACTCCTCTGGTCTGCCCTTGAAGATAAGTCATAATGCGCTGACACTGTGAGAGATTATAAGATTAGTTATCAGAACTACAGTATTGCATGAAGGGCAACACCACCACATCCTGTGCAACCTGTGCAGAGTGTGGCTGCAAACTGCCCTCGAATAAACATTATCAAGTTAATTTTTACATCCCATAGTTGAAGGACATATTCATAATTTTGCAAGTCCTCAAAATGGGCTGATGATGCTGCAAAAATCCAAAATAAGCATGATAATTGCAGTCCTGCATTGTTTTTTACTCTTGGAAGTTAATGCAACGACCATTACAAAGGATTCAAACAAATGGAAAAGTAATGCGATATTTAAAACTAAAATGATGCTTCTTTGCAGAGCACTTTTGTGCTTATCAATTTAAGGCAATGGATGGGTGCAACAACATTAACAACAATGTCGCCATTTGGATTGCATGGCGATATATTTGGATTGCGTGATGATGGCAACATTTTTGTCACCATTTGGTCGATACACTCACTGATTCGGCCAGCAGATCTGGAGAAAGCCTGCAGATACTGTCCACAACTTTGTTTACACCTAAAAGAAAGCAGCAATTAATTGATCACAGATTTCTCCACCTTTTCCCGGCTCCATGGCCACGACTAAAGTGAGTCTAGGAATCAGTGTATCTTATTTACAAAAAAAAAAAAATCAGGCTTAAGCAAAAAATAAGCTCATGGGTCTATTTTCAGTTTCAAAACGAAAAAAAGATGAAAAATAGCAGTAATTTGTTGTTAAAATCGTCTGGCTGGACAGACTGGGTTTGCAGCGAGCCTGATAGTCCAATCGAATCGATATTTTTG
>CAAKHG010006278.1:39909-54297 GCA_901007715.1 Dactylopterus volitans
TTGAAAACAAAAAAAAAACAAAACAAAAGAATAACACACTTAATTGCAGACCAGTTCCTTCCCTTTATCGTCATTAATAATCAAGTAAATGTATGTCTCCTATGACCACGACTAAAGTGAGTCTAGGAATCAGTGTATCTTATTTACAAAAAAAAAAAAAAATCAGGCTTAAGCAAAATAAGCTCATGGGTCTATTTTCAGTTTCAAAACGAAAAAAAGATGAAAAATAGCAGTAATTTGTTGTTAAAATCATCTGGCTCGACAGACTGGGTTTGCAGCGAGCCTGATAGTTCAATCGAATCGATATTTTTGATGAAATCACATTCCTGGATACTTGAATCGATTCATGTGACTGAAGTGATGCGCTTGCTCTCATGACCAAACACGGCTGCAGCATTAAGCTAGCCGCTCGGGCTAATCTCTAGTTCCGGGTAACACGAACGGTAGAGTTACCGTCATATCACCGGGGTGGTATGCGAGGCTTTAAAAGCAAATTCTACATCTCGACGACACATGGCGGAATGATTAACCGATCGACGACAACGTCGCGTTGTAAGTTTAAAACCCACCACCCGAATCATCTGCGGCAGGCATCTTCTTCGTTGGACTTAGCCGCCCGAGCTAACGCCGAGATATACAACAATGGCGCCGCCGTCTGGCGACTGTGTGTTAAAGCAACCCATGTTGAGAGAACGCCGATTTGAGAGAAAGGCTTTTTTTTTTTTTTTTACTGCTATGGCAAATGAATTGCTAATGCGCTTCGAAGTAACATAACAAGCGTGTTCCGAAACGGCACCTGCACCGGATAATCAAGACCATCGCCGAATTATCCCAATAAAAGCACGCCCATGCCCCTGGAATGGTCCACTGTGTATACAGAGGTGTAAACGGATTTTTTTTAAAATCTGCATTTTAATGTTATAAACCGTTTCGCAACTATCTTAGAGAGCATTCGCCACATATATACGATGGAAATATATTTAAATGGTCTTTTTTTGTGGTGTAATGTTATAAATGTGGCGGTTTTGTGTTTTCGTAAAGCATCTAGAACCCCATCGGATTTGCCCGAATGTCCCGTGCGGGATCCAGACGCGGAAGTGATTCACAGCTGTCAAACAGATTTGGGGAAAGAAGTTTCAGGTGGCGCTTGAGAGGAAATCCAGGCAAACGTTATTTGGAAAAAATGGACGGTCAACGTTGGTTGCCTCTGGAGTCGAACCCGGAGGTGTGTATTTGGGATACTTTTCTCCGACCAGCTGCTTTTAGTGAAGCCATTCATTCGGCAACGTGTGTGATGGGTAGCTAGCGGAGGCTAGCGCGGAACAAAAGCTGGCGCCGGCGTGGCGGCTTCTCGGTGGCATATCTGCTGTTTGACGGAGACGTTTGTTCTTGTCTTGTCATTGCAGGTCATGACAAAGGTGAGTAGAGCATCAGACTGAATTCAACAGCAGGCTGGCCCTCATCAATCCGCGACAAAGCGACGCAACGGGAGGCACAAGGCCCAGGCTCCACTGCTGCCGCCGTGCTGCGTTCAGGGTGTCCGTCGATAACAACCCAATAATTATATAAGAAAGAAGCCGACGGTCAATGCTTGAATAGAAAACCGCGCCGTAACTGGTCGCACGCGGTTAGTATATGGCTGTGATCGATTGTCCGATGCTCTCTTGCTTTATTTTGGCCCCACGAGTTTAATATTCATAACAGATTTGACGTTCAGTTACCTTTCTTGTTGCTGTTGTTGTTGTTGTTGTTGGCATTTCCTCCTTCGTCCCAGCTCTCTGCCCCAGTTATCGTGAGGTCAGTGTATCTGTTCACTGCCTCCAGGAGAGAGGCGCGCAGTTCACTTGGCTTTAATTAATTTTAACAGAGAAAGTATGTTTGTTTGTTTTTTCAGGGTAACCAACTATACAGGCATAACATTTTCAAAAACAAGTAAACAGTCAATTGACATTCGCACAGGCTTTAAGTATTCCATTCCTAATTTTGATGTAAAACAATATACTGTATTTAGTTTTCTGAAATATTGAATATTAATTGGGAAACATGTGGAGTACAGTTTTGATGGATTTTTTTTTTTTAATGCAGAGCCTGATATTTTCATCTTTCTTGGATTATTTTTCATCTTGAATTACACTTTTCTGCCTTTTGTTAGTTTGTCAGTTGTTTGGGGATGAGGTCAACCTGGCAATTTGGAGATGTATATGGACTGGATCCAGAACTTCTCAACATGGTACCAAGACCAGTGTGTGCAGTGCTTCTGCTCTTCCCCATGACAGAGATGGTATCTATTATTCATACTTGAGTGTAATATTTGTAGTAAATCAACAAAACATGGTGGATATCTCTGATTCTAGATGCGTTGTTGTATGCGTCCTTGACCGTGCTGTCCTCTCCTGTTCAGTACGACGCATTTAAGCAAGAGGAGGAGGAGAAACTCAAAGATCAGAGACAGGAGGTCTCTCCTGACGTCTATTTCGTTAAGCAAACTATTGGAAACGCTTGTGGAACAATAGGATTAATTCATGCCGTGGCCAACAACATTGCACGCCTGGAATTTGGTAAGTTGCCATTCAGTTAACACCACATGGGATTAAACCGGATGTATAAAATGTTATAGAATGCCTTTTTAAAACAGGAAAAGCAAACCGAAGGGCACGATCAAGAAAAGGGACATTAAAAACGCACCACAAGACCTTGAAGAAAAAAAAGTCTGATGGGACGCATCACCATTTAAAAAAATTTTGAATGAAGAAGTATCTTGTGAAAAATAACTGTTAGCCGTGTTTATATGACTGAATCACAATTCTGTTCATTTTCTGTGGCCAGAGCAGTCGTCAAGATTGTACTATTGCTTGCACACCAAAAAAGAATGCATTTATCAAAACTACAATTCCTTTTAAAATAAGAGTACATTGTTCCATTTCACAAGATACTATGTTTATTGAAATAAGAGCCGTCTCAGTATCAGATTTTTACTGCACAATTATCACAGCCATCATGATATCTATAGAAAATTTGGAAAAAGAAAGCTGTCAAATTTATCCTTAACTCTGGTTATTTTGTGTTTTGTTCTTTTTTTATTTTATTTTTTGTTGTTGTGGCAAAAGAAATGCACTCAAAATTCAAGTGTTATCATAACTGTGCAAAAATATGAAAAGTGGAGATTGCACTGGATTATTGACACACGTATCATTCACATGATACCACTATTCCAGTTTTTAAGTATCACGGTTGCCGTCATTATCGCTATATCGAGGCACCTTTAACTGACATTTCCGCACTTTTAAGCAGTATGTGATATGTGTTTTTTTCATTGGTCCTCAGATCCTGACTCTCCTCTCAAGAAGTTCATTGAGCAAACGTCTAAAATGACACCAGAGGAAAGGGCCACCTTTTTGGAAAAAGATGAGGTAAGCGAACCTGCTCATAATATCAGATGACACAACATTACACTGGGACTTTAGCGCTAGCTTGTCTTGCCACTCTCTTTCAGAGTATACGCGTCACACATGAATCCAGCGCACAGGAGGGCCAGACTGAGGTTTGTGATGATAATCCATGTTGTCACAGGGCACCTCAGATTGGTTATTGGCGAAACGTCTGAATTCATGTGGTAAACTCTATTTCTTGTCCGCCGTAGGCCCCAAGCATAGATGAGAAAGTGAATCTTCATTTTATAGCTTTTGTGAATGTCGGAGGACAGTTATACGAACTGGGTGAGTAAATCACTGCTGAAATTTGCTCTTTGCGTGTTTTTATTTCTATTAGTCACATTGACTGTGGTAATAAAAGTTCAAAAACCCATGAAAACGTAAATCTAATAAACCTGTTGAGGAAATGTCTCTCTTGCACCCAGATGGCCGGAAGCCTTTCCCTATTGTTCACGGAAAAACTTCAGAGGATACTTTCCTGGAGGTAAGCGGTCACAGGATTAAACAGAAACATTGTTGTAGTACATTTTGCTTGAGGTGATCTGGAATTCACCGTTATCCTCCTGCGCTTGATCAAACTGCAGGATGCTGTAGAGGTTTGTAAGATCTTCATGGCTCGTGACCCCCAGGAGGTCCGTTTCACCATCATTGTTCTCTCCAAAGATTCATACTGAAGAGTCGCCCTCATGACCAGAGCAAACAAGTTACTGCCAAACATTCAGAAGTGCTGACTTTACTGGATTTTGTTTTGGGTTTTTTCACAATAGTTTAATAAATGATTTGGGGAAAAATGACAACATGTCAGGAGTGTCATTTTGGGTCATGTTCCACTTATTGTAAGAAATCACCTGTTCTGAGTTGGATGATAAGCCAAGGGAATCTGTCTGGTGAAGCATCTGAATAACTGTACCGATAACAATTGTTGACAACCTTGATACAGCACTTAAGTATATCTGTTATGTTTCAATCAAGAGTGAAATCTGGCACAATTTTCACGTCACTGAGGAATTATTGCTGTGTGTCCTAATGACAGGCGGGGCGCATGTCACATGTCATAGAGGTCACCCTGCTCCAACACACCTGATTGAAATGAATGTGTTCTTACCAGGCTCCTGCAGAGCTTGATGAAGAGCCGATCATCTGAATCAGGTGTGTTGGAGCAGGGAGACCTCTGGAACATGTAGGGTGGGGTGGGCCTTGAGGACCGGGATTGGGAAACGGCTGTGTATCATATGGTGAGGTCCAATCAAAGAAACCCATGCTGCTCAGCTTTCCTTTCAGCACTTACAAATGGGCCTAATACTGATGTCTGCAGTTATGGGGTGAAAAGCTTAAAATGAAATAAAAAGCTTATTGATTGATTGACTGATTGATTGAAGGCACGTCTCCTCCTGTAAGCGAGGCTGGTTCACAACTGCAATTCAGGCCTCATGGGGAAGGTGCCTGCATTTTTGTAATGAGAATTAGAAAACTTGTAAAAATAAAAGGCAAACTTATCAAAACATTTCATGTGTGGATACTCTGTGACTCTAACTTGTTTTATTTTTAAATATGCAAGCTTGTTTAAATTAGACTGGTATGCTTACAGAAGATGAGGCTTTTTCATCATGCTGCATCGGGAAAAAAAATCAGGGACAAAAATGTTCATATCAAAAACTGCCATACAAACTATATAGTATTCTTCACTTTTACTGGGTTACAATTTTCAATCAAAAGATGAAATATATACTATGAAATACTCATTTTAATAAATGACATGATTCTAACCCAGTTTGTTTACATGATATTTTTACTGGAATCTAGTTTGTCTAGTTTTAACCCCACACTCAGAATGCTTAAGGACAAAAAATGTTAATGTGAAGAACCACCGGAAGAATACTACATTTTTCTTTTCCACTCATTGGGTTACAATTTTTTAAATCAACACCAGTTCTGATAATAACTACCAAATATTTATTCCCCTTCAGGATTTTAATTGATGGACGGAGACAACATGAGAGAGAAGAAGGCTGAAACAATACAGTTTCTAATTTATTTGCTGTGTAGCATTGCATAGATTCACTAAAGCACACACGCACACAAAAGCACAACCACTTTTTAAAAGAAAAAAAACGACTCGCTCTCAAACATCCATATGAAGAGAAACAGCCGCCACTGTGAACATTGGGTTCATACAGTAAGTGTCATTCAAAAGCAACGCTCCCTGTAGGACACCAGCAGAAGAGCATGTGTTTAGCATATGGGCCAAATTTAGATAAACATTTCTATCTGGTAGAGAATGGCCAAAAAAAATGCTGTATTGAAAGTGGGATAAAAATTAAGGGCTTAAAGGTAAATTTTATGGAGGCATTGTTGGAGTGCTACAGGACAATACACACTGAGAATAGACGAAAGAGCCGAGGATGAAATAAAAAAAAATATTTGCTTAAAAACGATCAAAGCTTAATTTTGCACCACAGTCACTGCACAATTATGATTTGTTAAGATGCCAAAGTAATATGCCAAATCTGAAAATGCACCAGAAGTTTGTTTTAACATGTTTGTCCTGAGGTCATGTGCACACTTTGGGGGGGGGGGAGAAAAACAATTGAGGTTTGCATTTACAGCCTTTAAAGCCAACCGCTCGTAGAGCAGACAAATCATGGTAGACCTGATCTAGCAACTCGACCGATGTGGTTTCCATTGTGATTAAAAACCGCAGAGCTTTGAAACTGACTTGAAAGAACATCATACATCATATGTGGTGCCTGCAAGTCTGATCGTGGAACACAATTCAGAACTGAAGTGCACTCTTTATGAACATGTGTGTCATGCCACGCCACCAAAAATAATCCACATATGAATAAATAAATGTACTTTTATGTGTATTGGTCATTTCATTCATTGTTTAATTTGTTGTGATGACGAAATGGCTCTAATTAAACCGGCAAAACAATACTGTGATTACATCCCATTACTGCTTGGATGTTAATATGCTAATTTACCAAAACTGTAAAGAGTAAAAAGTTAATGGCTTATGCTTTAGAACAAAAGTACAATACAGTATAGAATCAGCTTAATATATGACAATCTTTCTAAAACTGTCAACTACCTTCTTGAAATACCCTCTTGAATGGCATCAAATCTGCTCAAACTCAACAGAAACAAGACAGAACTCATAGTTGTGACCCCTAAAGCACAACTGGGGGAGGTCGGAGGTCTGCTCCTCACCATTGGCAGGTCCAACATTTCTCCATCCGCTGAGGTCCACAACCTGGGAGTTATTCCCAACTCCACCCTCTCCTTTCAGTCTCACATCAAATACATCACCAAATCAGCTTTTTACCACCGTAAAAACATTTCCTGACCCCATCCCTCTCTCACTGGCGCAGTTGCATAAAAAATTCATCCACTCCTTCATCACCTCAACTACTGCAATGGTCTCCATGTTCGGGGTTCCCAGCAAAACCCTGGACAGGCTCCAGTATGTCCAAAACGCCGCTGCCAGGGTCCTCATCTGCACCAAGCCCTGGCAGCACATCACCCCCACCCTCATCCATCTGCACTGGCTCCCAGTCAAGTTCCACATCATTTACAAAATCCTCCTCTTTACCCACAAGTGCCTGCATGGCCTTGCCACTCAGTACATATTGGACCTCTTCCACCCCCACACCCAGGCCCGGGCTCTGCGCTGCTCTGACTCTGGCCTCCTCTCTGTCCCCGACTCCCACCCCTGTACTTTTGGTGATTGGGCCATCAGCGTCACTTCCCCCGCCCTATGGAACGCTCTCCCAATATCAGCAGTGCCCCTTCACTGTACATCTTCAAATCAACCCTCAAAATGTATCTGTTCAACATGGGTTTTAATCAAAAATCTACCTCATACCCTCTGTACCCGCGATTATTTAATGTTATGTATTGTTAACTAATGTTGGGTTTCGTGAATGGTTATATACAATAAAGTTTTTTTTGTATTATTATTATTATTATTATTAGTTATTAGCATTGTTAGTAGCATTGTTAGTAGAAATCCCTTTGGGCAGAATTTAATTTCCCCTCAAGGAAATTAAATTCCAGCAGCATTACAGTACAGTGCAGTGACATACCAGCAATTAAACCATAAGTACATAATAAAGCAAACAATTAAGTACAAAAAATAGAAGGAGAACTAAATATCCACTGGACTAATTTGACTAATTGGTCATTATTGCATTCATGTGTGTCCGTGTGTGTGTGTGCGTGTGAGAGAGAGAGGGAGATCTGATATCAGATCAGGTTTGGTTGGTGCTCTGCTGCTGCTCCTAGTAGTAGTGGTAGTATAAGTATTGTGAAAGTGAAGGAATCCAAGTGACAATTTGACTGTGTAGACCTTTTTCAATAGCTATTGCCCTCTTGGAGGGTGGCACAAAAATAAATGATTGCTAACTCCTGTTGAGAGGTAATTTAATATGTCTGTCCAGTCGAAGCTGGACCTTTATCAGAGAAAGACAGCATCAGAGGCTTCTCCCGGACAGTGGTGGAGTTGAGTAAAAATTAAGTTTGACTGGAAACGAAACAATAAAAGTGATACTAAATGCGTACTAAAAGAGGGCTGTCATAGATGCACCAGCAGTGTAGGCGTTAATATCCTATGGAACATTATAACGCAGCTGAGTTTGTGTGTTAAATAACTATTTGCAAAACATGTCCTCTACATGTTTTTTCTCCAATCCCATGACCGACTGGGGAAATTTTCTTTGCTTTCAGGTCCTGCAACGCAGCTGTAGCACCGCTGGGTGTCGCTGCAGGAGCGGTTTCTTATTATTTTTTTTAATTTTTAGTTGCGCAGGAATTCCAAACTTTTTTCTTTTTACATTTATCTCGCAAGCGCAGTGAACGGACTCCACAGTACATGAGGAGTCGTAGCCCGAGAGCATAGCGGCATTTCGTGGAGGGGCGCAGGGCTCCAGGGCTGCGGGCTGCTTTGCGCGGGGGAGCAGCTGGATCAAAAAATAATCCTCTAACGCAATAACAGCGAGTTTGTGGAGTTTGGAAGTCTCTCAAAAGCATCCAGAGGACCCTCCTGTTCAGGCGAGGCCGCAGGAGCCACGCCGAGTGCGGGCGAACCCAAGAGAGAGAGAGAAAGAGAGAGAGAGAAAGAAAGAAAAAAAAGGTGTGAAGTAACAGGTAAGCAGGGTGATGCTCGGGAATGCGTTGATGTCCCACCTTGCATTCATCTGCATGAGCTGCAGCGGAGAAGAACAACAGGAGGCATATTTCTCGAATGAGTAGTAGGAGGTTCACCTTTGCTTGTTTAAACTGGCCCTCGTTTTTTTTTGTTTTTTTTTTCCAAGTCGCTGGACCTATAAATGCGGGCCACGGGGAACCACGTTGGCACGGCACGGAACGCGCGCGGATGTTGAGTCGCTGCGATGGAGTGGCGCGAGCAGTCCACGGTCAGCTGCGACCAAGCCTTCCTAGAGGCGCGGAGGTGGATCGAGGTGAGTGGAGGCACTGGCAGTTATTATATTTAGTCATTACATTTATTTTTCACTCACTTTTAATATTCGACAAGTGGCAAGCAAGGTGACAGAATGGGCAGCCGGTGGCTTTGCAGAAACAGAGGTGTGTGTGTGTGTGCGTGTGTGCGTGCGTGCGTGCGTGCGTGTCTGCGTGTGTTCTGATTTGATTTGTCAGGGGGAATGATAGAGATCGCACTCCTGTCACCCTTGTGTATTTTGAGTTTCTCTGCTCATCACCGGTTGGAGTCTTGCCCAGGTGAATGTGGCGGAGCTTTCAAAGCAAACTGCAATTGGTGTGTGTCGCCTTTGTCGTCTGATGTAACCGGAGAGATATAATCTGTGTATGTGTTGCCATAGCTGCTGGAAATCAGCAAACGGGGTGTGAACATCTGAAGAGTAATTCAGAAAATCCCGTCAGACTTGACCCGTAAATGATGATTGAACTATAAAGTTATATTGCTGGCCCCGGCAGGGATTGCTCCAGGTATTAGCTCTAAATGTCAGTGCTTCAACAAAAACTCGATCAGGACTTTAACAGGTTTGATGGTGCCACATTTCCCACGGCTGATCTCTTCTCCGAGGCAAAACATGAGCCCAACTTATGAGTGCATTAATCGAAATAGCTACTGACTCCACAAACCTTCCCGCCAGCGTTTTCAGTAATAGGTGCCGTTCATTTGTGAAAGGTTAAAATGATCTGAAGTTTCCACCCAACCAGCAGCTAGTCTCCTCTCTTCCTCTTTTTACAAGCGGGCAGAAACATGTTTCCTCATCTCACAAATTCTCCTCCCAGCAGGGTGGCGCGGAGCTGGTGGACGCCTGCAACTAAACAAATATTGTTCTCATTTCATGAGGGGTGAATCTGAATGCTTTCGATGTGACATCAGTGCCTCACACTTGCACACTGGCCCATTGTGGTGGCTTAGTTTGAGGTCTGCGTTGTGGGGAGGGGGGCACGAAGATTAAGGAGAGCAAGTAGGCAGCCCTATGTGAACAGGTAAAGGTCATAGGCCACAGAACTGTTATAACTGATACGAGAGGACTGGTGAAGGAAAATATAATGAGTAGTTCTGGCTCAGAACTCGGCTTCCTTTCATAGAGAAAGTTTTGTGGCTATCTGGCTCTGCCACTGAATGATTAACAAGCCGCCTGGCTTCACGGCACTTTAAACAGAGGCATGTGTGTATGGCGAGGTTGGTGGTGTTAAAAACTAGACTAAATGGTCTGGAGCCTGTCACATGGACACATTCCAGCATTAGCTGCCATGACTGTGAACATGAGCCCCCCGGAGCTGGCCGGCCGTCAGCATCGGGTGCTGCATCGTACAAGCACAGGGTCCGTCAGAATAATAGAGGTCCTTGTTAGGTGAAAAGACGCAGTGCAAGCGTGACTGTGATGACGGTCAGGAACAAGTGGTGGTGTTTATGCCGCTTGCGTGTCAGAACATTAAGCACATGGCAGCCTTTATTATTGTTTTCTAGTAAACAATAATAATGGGTGCGTTGATTGCATTCTGTGTTTTGTAGCACTATTTATCATTACACTGGGGATGTGGACTTTTTCCGGCTTTGGCGTATGTTGTTGAGAAAGCAATTAAACATGATCGGCTCCTGACTGATACTGTATGGATCCATGTTTGAATTTAATGCTGCACCAGAAGGTGATTTTTGTTTACGATTAATCTGCCGATTCCTGAGAAAAGCAACTAATCCTCTCATTAGAGAGGCAAAAGTGGCCCTTTCGCTTGAAAAACAATGGCATCAAATTTCAAACTTGTTTCAGATTCATATTCATATGACAGCTAATACTTTCAGTTCACCTTGGAGTGCTGAGCCCTCATAAACAAGTATGTTTCTGAGAGTCATTTCTTCTAAATTAAAAAAAAAAAAAAAATTAACATCAGTAAGCCATGCACCTACTTTTGGTTTTATGTGTCCAGGTTTTGAGTTTGCATCTCAGATACAACATGATACAAGTATATGCTATGTTGCAATCAGTACTTTATTGACCTGCATTCTGTTGAACTAGTGGCAGAAATCTCAAATTTAAGTGAAACTAATCCTAATTCACTGGAAATAAGTGGAAAAATCTATTTTCCTGAGCCAACCCCTGCCGTCCCCTTGTCAGTAACTTGTTACCTTTGGTGACCTGTGCGGCCGTGGAGTTTTTCTTACCAAGAGCTATGTGGCTCAGCTAATCATTAGTCACCTCACTGGAGCAGCATTCTGGGATTTTTGACTGTTCCAATGGAAAGCAATTAGGAACAAGGACTCATGCATGCAGACCACGTGAAGCAGGACCTCACACAAGAAGCCATTCACTTGCAGTTACATGCTGTATCTCCATTACTCTGATATGCTGATGGTGTAGATATGAATGTTGTGTATTATTCTTGAGGTAGATCCCTGAAATAGTTGGACAGGGTCCCACTTGCAGCCTGGTGGCCCACGGTCCTGTCCTCTGCAGAAAGAACAAAGAATTTTTAGGAACAATTAGTTTGGGGGGGTGGGACGCAGCATCCACACAAACCTTGAATACTGATTCGCCTCAGTGACCTGCATGAATAAACAATAGCTGTGGTCACGGACTCAGACCTCAGTCTCCTCCATCGCGCTGTTTATTTGTGCTCTGCGCCATTATTGGCTCCCCGCACTAACAAAACATGAAAGGAATTACGTTCACACATGTACCAAGGCACCTTTAGAGCCCACCATGAACTCTGAGAAGCCCCATTTCTGTCTTTTAACTGGAGTCGTCATGAGTTCCTCAAGCACGTTCTGCCGCACATTCTTGAGGGTGGGTTTGCAGGAAGGCAAGCTGTTTTTCAATTCTTAAATCTCCTTGTTAAATCAGAGTAGCAGAATGTTGTTGCAGATTAGTTATTATCCCACACGGCAGGTTCGGCGGCAGAGAGATGGCTTGGTGGGCCGGGGCTGCGGGGGAGCTAAACCTCTAATGATGATGATGGAATACGCTTTGCTACAGACAGCTTAAATGTTGGTGCTGCCTCGCACACTTGAACTAGGAGACCAGATTTGATCAGTAAAAAACCTTGAAAGCACCGGAAGGGAAATGAAACGCCACTGAAACATGTAAAGCTGCTTGGCAATTTCTTCTCCACCTGTGTTTGTCTGTTTGCTTGCATGCTATGCGATGCTTGTCCCCCCCTCACACAGAACAGCAGGGGTCAGGATTTCATATGCCAAAGGCAGTGCCGTGTGACGCTATCGTCTGCTTTAAAGACGGTCTGCCTTGTGTGCGAATGTGTTCATACGTGTGTCTCCGCTCGTGTGTGTTTGCAGTGTGATAATATTCGTGTCAGATGAAGGTGGAATAGATTTCAGCTTCATGCCACTGTTGCATCAGAACGTCAGTCTCATTCATCGATAACAACATGGCGTAATTTTCTTGGAATGGTGGGTATTTGCGGCCGTCTCAAGTTACCCAGGGTGTGTTCACAGGTGCAATGTGTCTTTGTCCAATCGATCCTGTCTTTTACGGCCACTTGTCTCATGTCTTCCTTAAAATTATGACCATCACTTATGCCAGTCATTGTCCCCACTTTTGTGTTTTTGTGAATGAAAGGAAAACAGACAAAAGCCTTGGAACAAACAACATCTGACCAATTCGGTCGGTGCAACCCGTTCGACTTGTTTTGCTTTGTTTCTGAGCGTGTGTATGTACGCTTTGTGACTGCCAGCTGTCCTACCTGACTGTTCTTTTAGCAATAATCAGTCCGATATAAATGAATGAATTCCGATCTGGTCCTACATCCAAATACAATATGTGAGGTTACCGGTGCTCTTTTTTTCTTTTCTTTTTTAATAACATCTTCGCCCATGTTTGCTGAATATACTGCATAATCGTTTCTCAAAAATGAAATGACACAACATTCCTCCAGCTCCCACAGCAACTATTATAGAACTCTTTCTCTAACAAAATATGATTATAGTGGAACCACACTGTAATCATAGCACTGCCAAAAAGATCCAGTTTTCAGCAGTTTGATTGTTTGTCTGTTACGGTATAATTTACGAGGATATCTCAAAAACGTTTTCTGTGAAACACATCAGAAAGTTCGGCCAAGGAACAAGTGATCATTGTTTGGTGCGGCTCCACATCTATTAATAAGCTCAATAAAGTTTGCGAGTTAGGGCGTCGTCATTGCCTTGTACTTTAATTTCTTCACATACTGCTGTGCACTTTCAGACATATGCGCAAGTATGATTATTTGATTATGTATTTTGTAGTAAGGCCGGATGCAGATCAATTATTTGAAATGTCTTTTGAGTCACATATGAAGCAATTGGTAGAAATAGGTAGAAATTAACTTTTTGGAGGGGTTGAAGCGTGGGTATCAAGCAGTTTAACGTGGGAACATTCCAGTAAAACAGAGCAGGAAGCCGTGAGGAGGAGTGGCCGTCAACGTACATTTGATATTTGGTAACAAACTTGCAGGTTCACATGAAACTTTTATACTGTTGTTGCCTTTTCAAGGAAATACAGATTGTGAAAATAGTTCATGTTCTGCTGAGTTTAATGCTTAAAATCAAAGAGGGTTGGTCTTGGTTGTGTGTCTACAATGAATATGCGCATGAATGGAAGTGTGCAAGCCTGCGCGTCATGCATGCAGTTGTGTGTATGTTTATACATAGAATGGGGCTTGGTGTTCCTGCAGTAGTGGTTTGAGATCATGGGAAAGGCATGAGACTATAACACAGCGCTGTGTTCCTCCAGCACTCCAGATGCTCCCATAGCCTTGTGGCTTGGGCAGCCTGGCTGCAGCACAGTTTTAGCGCAGCGCTCCGTTTTTCCTGAGGATTTTGGTATTAAAGCAAGAAGAACCGAGGCACTCAGGAGCACCCAAGGAATACCTGAAGGACCCTCCTCAACTCTGTCCCGCAGACACTGTAGGAACTTTGGAGGAAATACCTCTGACTTCCTCTCCTACTGTTCTCAACATCCTACCTTTCTTCTCCAATCTTCCCACCCCACACACACATACCGCTGCCTCCTCTCCTCACCCAACCCTTCTTGCTGTTTTACTCACTGTTTTCATATCCCTTTTCTCCAGGCGGTAACCAAGAAAACATTTGGGAGGAACGACTTCCGATCAGCCCTGGAGAATGGCGTTCTGTTTTGTGAGTAAGTACGCTGCTTTTCTCAGGCACCTTTCTACAGCCCCTCTTCTCACTCCCAGGTCTGGACTCCAGTGTAAGTGTTACTGATATTTCCCAGGCAGACCCCCGCCGGGTCACTGTTGTTTAACATGAAGTGAACCAGTATTGCGAGACAGCACAATCGTGGTTGTATTATGACCTTATTTGATGTTTCCCGTGTCTGAGCTGCCCTCTGAGGTTTTTGTTCAAGAATACAAATTGTGATGTATTTCAAGAGGAGTCGGGCCGCCTGTCTCACAGATGTTATAGATCTGTGGATGGGCAGCGTGCCATCCTCAATTTAATAAGAGCTGTGAG
>CAAKHG010006280.1:8277-19359 GCA_901007715.1 Dactylopterus volitans
TGCCTGTGTGTGTTTTAATAATTCATCAGAGCTGGAATTTTGTCCAGAGGCAACGGGAGGCGCGTAGTTAACGCGCACCGGAGAGGCCTCACATGTGGGATGGAGGAGCTCATGAGGCCGTTAATGAGCGACGGCGAAGTGACCAAACATCAAACTCGCCGCGGCCTTCAAACAAAAGTTGTTTTATATATGTGACTTTCTATGTTTTATTCACTGAAGTACAGTAGATTTAAGGACCCGGGCTGGCAGCGTCATACGCTTTTGTCAATAACAAACCACTGTGAAAAGATCAAAACCAAACAGATATGACTCAGAGCCTGACCTTTATTGGCCGGCTGATATTATCTGCCGATATGCGCGCGGCAGAGATAACCTGTCTGTGGAACACTGATATTAAATACTGACGTTAAGCGCTGCTATAAAGCACTACTGAAGGTTTATTGCCCGGATGATATTTTGGGGCGATATTTACATGTCGCAGATATATTGGTGTCTGTGGGAAAATTATATTAAATGCTGATAAAGTGCAACCGGTTTATTTGCCGGGTGAGATTATCTGCTCGTGTATGTATTGCAGACATATTGCGTCATAATGATATTAAACGCTCATATTTAAGCACTATTGCAAAGAGTAACCGATTCATTAGCTGGCTGATATTTTTGGCCGATATTTGCATTCGAAAATAATGATGTCAAGTACTGATATGATGCTCTATCACAAAGCCAGACTGATTTATTGGTCGGGTGGTTATGTGAGCGTCACAGACAAATGGCAAGTATGCGCCGATATTAGTCTCTTTAACTCAGCTGCATTTTCGGACGCTGATGAAATGTTAATTTGCTGCCGTGGCAAAGGAGCTCCATTAGACCGTATCGGCCTAGCATCGGTCAGGTTCTGACGTTCATCCAGATTAAAGATCCATTCACAAAATGAGCCAACAAAGCGGGGAGAAATGGCGGCTGTTTCTGGAGCTGCGTGTGGGAACTTCAGCGTGTGAGTGGACGGCCGGGGAGGTGCGACAGGGAGGCTCGCCGATGTGTTTGGGATATGGTCTTAGGCAACAATGGAGCTGGAGCCTTGCCAGAATTATCCTTTCAAAGTGCCGGCAGGCGTCGGCGCTTTCATCGCACAAGCGATGCGGCGACATGTGAGGCGGTGTGCTGATGGATCAATAAAAACAGGCGCCGGGTCAAAAGTTCACTCGTGGCCCGTTTTGGTTGAGAGAGGCCGGAGCCGAAGCGGGCCGCCGCCGCTCTGACCAGCGGGCGGCGCTCATGCCGACCGAAGCGCCGAAGCAGCGAAGCAGCCTGGGCTTTTAGTCACTTCCACCTCGTCTGTGAGCCAAAACTCGGTAGAATCTAACCGCACTCACGTAGGGCTAGCGATTATTTTAGTAATTGAGTATCCTATCAATTCTTCCATTGATTAACCGAGTAATCGAATAATAATATTTAAATGTTTAAATGTGAGTGGTTTCTCTCAGTCGTCATCTTCTCCTCGGCTGATTGGTCGGTAGTTTTTTGCCGTCCAATCAGCGCGCAGCGTTGCTGACCTCCTCACTTCCAGGTTTGGTTATTGGCCCACGAGTACCACAGGCCTGTGGTGTCGCCTGTCGTGGCCCCGCAGACACAGTTTGGGTCGGGTGTTTTTGCTGTGAGCTGGTTGGTCGGTGATGAATTTCTTCTTCTGTGGTGGTTAAATTGGTCTGTGCAAACTGTGCAGGTGACTTTAGTTTCCTCCAAAGACCCATTGAGCGACTTTTTAAAGGTAAACTTTCCTCCTAAACCTCAAAAACCTCGTCTTCATCACTGCTCTCTGCTTCTTCTTCTACTCCTTGTATTGTTTTTTTTTTTGTTTTTTTTGTTTGGTGTTTTTATGGCCGTTGGTCGTCACAGGTCGACGCCGCAGGAAGTAAATGAAGCGCTGCTGCGTTAATTGTGTGATTGGTTTTTTTAACGTGTCAAAAGTGTAACATGTTAAAAAAAAAAGGATTTTGACAGTATTAATATTCATATTTGCTGCAAGGTGAGTGGACATACAGACGCCCCCCGCGGCTGAACTCCTCCGCCAGCCAATCAGGAGGCAGTTCATGTCTGTCCATCAATCATGTAGCGGGACTTTGAATGAACTGTATTAAATGTGTTAGGAGTAGAAAAATGTCAAAACTTCATCGTTTCATCATATTTGACGTTTGTCTAAAATGACCATCATCAACGTCATAATGACCTTTGACCTTTTATCGCCAAATTGCAACCACTTCGTCACCCAGCCGGCACGGGTCTCAGGAAAGTCGACCTTTGACCTTCTACGTACAAAAAGTCGTGCCAGTTTACCCTCTCAGACATTTGCGTGGACGTTTGCCACAGCCGGCACGCAACAGCGAGGGTCGCGGCCCCGAGTGTGCTTCCGAGAGGTCACGGGAACTTGACCTTTGACATTTTGACCACCAAAATCTAATTGGTCCTTCCTTGAGCCGATGTGTGTGTCAATGAAACGCGGACAGACTCAAAGTCACGGCGGCGTTTGACCTTTGACCCTTAAAAATGTAATCCGCCGTCGGCGTGTAGTGTTAAAGGGGGGCGCTTTGCCCTCGGTTTTGTCTGAAGGGGCAGCAGCGGCGGCACATTCGTGGTTTCAGGTGTAAATGATGTGGGGAGGACGATGAAGATGATGAAGATGACGGTGAAGCTGGAGCTGTTTGATCACTTTTGTTCAGGGGAAAGTAGCACGACAGGTTTCAGCGCAGCCGATTCTCACAAAAGTCAATGTTTAACGTCAAGGCGCTTTAATTTACATTTCTGAAAGCTGCACACACACGCCCGTGCACACACACACACACACACACTCTTAATGGGGCCGAGTCAACATGAATAAAGCGGATAAAAGGCAAGAGTGCGTCCAATATGGCCGCCTGCCAAGTGGACTTTTCCTGGCCGTTTGTTCCTCTGCAGCCTCGACGCGGGCCCTCGTTTCTCTCCACGTTTGGGCGGCTTTAGTTTCATCGGTGAAAGTTCAGATGTTCGGACTTTTTGGGACGTCACAGGAACCAGACTTGTGAGTTCAAGCGTCAAAAGTGCCTCGTGCGCACGTGGGCGGGAACATGGCCAACGTAATCGGGTCCTCGCTAACCCCCCCAGTCTTTTTACGAACCAAAAACTGAGCATTATGGGAAATGTAGTCGAGAAACTTGATTCAATCCCACGTTTTTTCTTAATCTCTCACCAGAGCTTCCTGACCTCTGACCTGATGCGTCCAGCGTGATGACCCGCCGCCGCCGCCGCCACCGCCACTCGTCTCCAGGGTCACGCATCACCTCGGCGACTGACCGGTCTGCTGCCGCCAAACCCCCCCGTTTCCCCTCGCTGCTCACGTCCAATCAGCCGCTGGCATGCACGTGATGGGCAGCGTCTCCCCGGCCAATGAGAGTGAGAGTTTCTCGCTCCACGAGGAGAACGCGGCCGCCGCCGAGACGGCTTTTCCTCCTCATACAGCAGCGGGACTTTCCAGCATGGAGGGAAAGCAGGCAGCGCCTCCTCCTCCTCCTCCTCTTCCTCCTCCTGCTCTACCACCTCCTCCTCCACCTCTTCCTCCACCCCTGCTCCCTGGGCTGGGAGACCCCATCGGAGGCCTGAGGAAGAAGAAGAGGGTGAGGAGTTTCTTTTGGAAGACGATACCAGAAGAGCAGGTAGGGACCTCGGACTGAGTCCACTGGACTTGCTCTTCTTGTGGGGACACGATTTTAAACCCCGTAAGCTGAATCGTTACGATTGAGGGGGCGGAGACTCGGGTTGAGGTTAAAAAGGCGCGTAACGAGCTGGACGTCGTTAGCCGTCGCAAAGCACCAGCGACCGTGCAGCTCGTCTGGACTTTGGACGGACTTGTTTTTTTTAAGAGTCCAGCTGTAGCGGGACTGTTTCGGTTGACTCCCGCGGCTCTCATCATTTGGAAAGAGATAAAGCGTGATCTGCCCAGCACCGCCGCGCTAACAGCTAGCCTGCGGATGTTACGCTGCAAAAGATGTGTTGTTTTATGAAAAATGCTCCACTAATGTCGTGTCTGATGTGTCTATCCACAAAATTAAAAAAAGAAAAAAAAACAAAAGTTAGCACTTAAACGGCTTCGTCTCAGAGTCGGGGAATGTCGCTGTCCTCCCAGGTGAAGGGGCGGGCCAACCTGTGGACGCAGGGCGGCGTGCAGCGGCGCTACCAGATCGACGTCCAGACCGTCGAGGAGCTGTTCGGTCAGAACGACTGTCAATCAAAGGACGGGGCCACGCCCAGCAGGGGGCGGGGGGCCAGGGGCTCGTTCAGGGAAACCAAAGAAGAGGTGCGTGTGTGTGTGAGTGAGTGTGTGTGTGAATGTGTGCGTGCGTGCGCGTGTGCGTGCGTGAGATGCAGGGTGGCGTGTGATGGGATGTTTGCTGAAGGTGTGTGTAGCAGGTGAATGGTTTCCACCTGGGCTGTGTGACCTCACTCACTCTCTCTCGCTCTCTCTCTCTCTCTCTGTGTGTCTATGTCTCTCCACCAGGTCTCTATTCTCGACGCCAAGAGAGGGATGAACATCGGGATTTTCCTCAAACAGTTCAAGAGGTAAATGGCGCCAGGTGTGCTCGTCTCCATGGAGATCCCCATCGGAGCCTGACAGGAGCGCGCCCGGCGGCGTTTTCGGCCTCGACGAATCGCCGCCTCATTCGCGTTTTGTCCCCCCTCGTACGAGCACGCGGGCGGGCGTGTCCGCGACGGCGCAGCGCGTCTGCTTGCCCCCATCGCAGGGTGTTATGGGTAAACAGACGCGGCCATGCTGGCAGCAGCGCGCGGCAGTGTGGACAGACGTCGGGTCATCGGTGACATCCATCGCGTGTCGATTTTTTTTTTTAAACAAATTTAAGTCGTTGATGTGAAATAACGGCAGAAAAATCAGCGCTGCGTGCTCGTGCCCACGGCGGAAGGGACGGGGCGGTGGGGGGGCGGCAAGATGGCGCCGGCGAGCTGCGGCAATGGCGTGGAGGGAGGGCAGCGAGACGCCGTGGCGGTGCTGGTGTCGTGCCACTGTGTCCGGACCCGAGTGCTTACCAAACACAGCGAGGCATGGAGGCATGGAGGCATGGAGGAGGGCATGACTCTGCATCTCGTCAGCTAGCATCGCTAATACCACCGCGCCGCCCTCCCCCCTTTATAAGTGAATCAGAAATACTTTATTGACCCCGGAGGAGACTGTATCAGCGCAAATACACCGGTTCAAGCACAGCATTAGCGTAGCATTAGCATAGCATTATGACTGTTTACCACAGGACAAGATGCCGCAGTCCTGCGATGAGTAAAACTCTATGATGTGAATGTTACACAGGTTTGTTGTGGCAACTTGAAAAGGTGACGGCATGTCAGGTTCGTGTTTCTGCTGCCCCGGAGATGCCAAAAAAGATAAATGTATTTAATGCGGGTTTAAGCAAAAAAAAAAAAGGGGAGGTTATGGGGTCAAAACATATTTAAAGGACAAAAAAAAATGAACCCTCATTAATATTAACCTTTATTCAAATATCAAAGTGTTCAGTATTTTCAGGATGTTGGGAAAGTTTGGCTGCTTTTAGATACTATTATTTTTTTGCAGGGACGTCATACAGCGATCAGCCATAAGATTATGACCACCGCGTGTTCACCATAGAGTATAATACAACAGCCCTGCAATCAGTTCTCCCTTCAGGAGGAGTTTTATATTGAATTTTGATTGAATGTGTGTGAGAGAGGTGTTGACATACTTGAATGAGGCGTCCCTAATATTTTGGTCATGCTATGAATACATGCATTAGGGGACCTGCAGTGGTCCTAATTTTATGGCTGATCGGTGACGTCATGGCAAAAAAATCTGAAAGACGCTTAAAAACATACATACACATTTGTGCACTTTAAATGTATTTTGATGCCATAACTTTTTGCTCTTTTGCTTAAACATGATTGACTATATTTTTTTTGGCCACTTGGGGGCAGCAGAAAGACAAACTGAAACTTTGTCCCCTTCTCAATGTGTTAAACAAATATGTACAGTTTTTATATAATAAAATAGCATAGCCAATAATTGATGACGAAACGAACACCCAGTTCTACATGAATAATTACAAAATGAATATATGGGTATAAATGATGATAAGTTGACTCTTCCTGTACTTCTCCATTATCAGGAGTATAGTATATAGTACTTTAAGCGCGTGCGTCTCTTTATTTTGATTTTTACGTTCATGAAAATTCCAGCATCCCGAATGTGTGTTTTGATTTTTCAATCACACAAATCACGTTTAGTCCCGCCGGAACGATGTCGGATGTCAAATGTCTGATGGCTGACGGTCTCGCCCAGGTCCAATCAGGCGATCGTCGACGATATTCGCCACGGCAACAGTGAGCCGTACGGGGCGGAGCCTCTGAGGGAGCTGCTGAAACTGCTGCCAGAGACGGAGGAGGTGACCACACACACACGCACGCACACACACGCACGCACGCACACACACACACTGGTGTCATCACGTTAACATCCGCTTCCTCCCTCGAAGGCGGCCAGGCTGAAGGCGTTCCGAGGTGAAGTCGCTCAGCTCTCATTGGCCGATTCCTTCATGTACCTGCTGGTTCAGCTGCCCAGGTGAGAGGCCGAAGGCTGTTATTACCTTTGACCTTTGACCTTCAAGAGACGCTGTCAGTCAGTTAGCTAGCAGACTTTTAATGCAGGTGATTAAGGAGTCACAAATTTTCGCTGCTGCTGAATCAGTTTAATCTTCATCTGATTATTATTTAGCTCTAAAATGTCAGAAAATGGAGGGAAAATATATTTTGTCCAAAACCCATTTGGACTTTTTTTTTTTTTTTTGGTCAATAAAAACAATATTCAGACCTACGCAAGTGTGTCGCCGCCACGCCATGAAAACAGAAATGAATTCACGCTTTAACGTGATACGTTTATATACAATCAACGTTTCACATGATTGCAGGATTCGTTTGTATATTATAACGTGAAAGTTATGGCGACACAATGTGACACTGAACCGTTTTTTATGTTTATGGCGACACGCCTCTTTAGGAGAAAAAAAAAGTCGACATGGGTTTTGGACGAAATATTTTTTTTCTCACCCTTTTCTGACATTTTATAGACAGATGATAATCAGGTCAAGATTGAGTTTTCTGATCCAGCAATAAAAGTTTCACGTTATTAGGGGATAAGTTTGTGTATTATAAGGTGAAACTTATCACCATGTAACGTGATGCTGATCCCTTGTTTATGTTCATGTCGAGGCAGCGACACGCGATGAACTGAGTAACTGTGATGAACTGTGATGAATGATGAAATGATTTTAACGCCTCGTTTATCCCGGCTCGGCCGCTGCTCCTCCTCGTCCAGAAGTTCCTTGAACCTCTGCGACTTAATTTATCCACGTCTCGCCCGAGGACGGTCGGCGATAAGTGACGCGTCTCCACCTCCCTCTCTAGTTACTCGCTGCGCATCCAGTCCATGCTGCTGAGGGAGGAGTTTCCCGCCGCCTGCGAGGCCATGAAAGGAGACGTGAAGATCCTTCGCCGCGCAACCAAAGGTGGCCGCCTGACGGCGCCCGCCGGGGGCGACGCGCTGCGTGACACTGACACAGCCAGACGCCGCCATTTTTAGCTGTGTGTGTGCATGCGTGCGTGTGTGTCTGTGTGTGAGTGAGTGAGTGAGTGAGTGAGTGAGTGAGTGTGAGACAGAGAGAGTGTGAGAGAAAGTGTGTGTGCGTGCGTGCGTTTATGTGTGCGCGTGCGTGCATGTGTGTGTGAGAGAGAGAGAGAGAGTGTGTGTGTGGTGTGTGAGAGACAGTGTGTGCGTGCGTGCGTGCGTGCGTGCGTGCGTGCGTGTGTGTGTATGTGCGTGCGCACACGCCAAGCACCAGCAGGTGAGTCCACGCACAGTGAAACTGCCAAAAACGCCGTTATGTGATGGGACTTTGAGTTAGCATCTCTCACTCGACCCTCAGGACTGAGGCCGGTCGCCTCATAGCTGCGTGAGCGCCGGCTAATTTGTAGCATATTTGATCCGTAGCGGCAATAAGACGATGAATTTCCTCACTAGCTTTTAGCTGCGCTGGCAGCAGCCAGGTAGCACCAGCCATCCTCACATGTAGCCTAGCTTAGAACATGAACAGGGGGTTTCATAATTGCGTCGCTCCAGCTGTGACGCAGGCGCCAGCTGCGCGCATGTTAGCGTGAACGCCGTGCGCCATTGTTGTTGCCACTTGTGCTGTTGTTATTGTCGGTATTGATGTTATGGTTGTTGTCATGGTAACCTCATGTTTCTCACAGGTGCTTTATCCCGTCGTTCTAATTCTTCATGATGTCAACCAGCTTGCTGCAGGCGACATCACAATGGCGTCATCATCATCATCACCTGAGCTTTTCAAAGACGCCGCCGTGCTAGCAATGCAGCCACAGGCTCCGCCTCCTTTCTTTCCTTTAATAAAAGTTATTCATTCTATCTATTCATTCATTCTTTCTCGTTAGGTGCTTATTTTGCTTAGTAGATGTTGTTGGTGTTAATTTTATGCTGTTGTTATTATTTTTGTCATCATTATTATTATTGTTGTTATTGTTATTGTTGGTCGGCCATCTTGTCTGCCGTCTGGACGGTTTCATTGGCTGCTTTTACAACCCACTGTTCATCGGCGTCGAACCCGCAACCTGCTGAGTATTCGGTGGTTATGATGCCGCGGTGGCGGTGACGGTTCCATGACGTTTCCATGATGTCGTGATCTACCTTCACTGCCGCTTCAACAACGTCTCATTCGTCTGCCAGCCAATGACAGCGTTCTGGGTGATGTGCTAATCATTATTAACATAAAAACATGAGCTGTCACATTATTGTTGCTTCTGTATGGGTGGTTTTACATTTAATTTAATCAGAGTTTTAACACCACAGAAGAAGAGCTCCTTCAACGGGGCACTTTAAACCTCCGACTCTGCAGATTTCAAAGTTTCTGTAATCCGATGACTGACTGTATGTTTGAAAGTCTGACAGAGAAAAACGCAGCTTGAGGGTGTTTGTGGACACACACACGCTTGCACACACACACACACACACACACACACACACACGCACACACACCTAAGGCAGCATAAGTAGAGCTTATCCATTCTCAGAAGACTCTGATCGGATCTGGCACCTTGCGCTCATCCCTGTTCACCTCGTGGGTCAAACAGACGCGCGCGCACACACGCACACACACACACACACACATGCACACACACAAGCGCACACACACGCAAACACGTAAATACGCAAACACACAATCGTTCTGGCGTCTTTGGACCGTTAGCAGGTCACTGACGGGTGTGGAGGCAAACACATTTGCTTCCTCAAATGCTCCTCCACGCGTCGCTCTCTCGTTTTCTTCTTCGTTGGTGGCTTGCTGCAATGGACCGAGCCGCGTGTGTAACCGTGTTTGCCACCGGTCGCTTGGGTTTGAGTCTGGACAGGCTCGCGTGACCTTTCGGTCGTGTGGCAAGTGAACGTGGAAGCGTGGAGTTGGTGTCAGGACAAGCGAGTTGATGTCAGGTGAACCAGATCAGCCAGACGAGGCAGCGGAAGAAGAAGACGCGTCCTCACTAACACCCACAAACACTCACAAACACTCAGTCAGACAGGCAGACCCGGGTCAAATTACGCGTCCTCTCCACTTTCTTATGTAAGATTCCTCAACAGTCTGCAAACGCCTCCACCACTTCCTGTATTTCAGTCATGAAGCCACGCCCCCTTTTATAGCGCCAAATTAAAACCAAATTCATCAGAAAAACATTAGAACAAACATCAGTGTGATTACAAAAAAAACTACCTGAAATGACAGAAACCATCTTCGAGAAAAAAAATAAATTGATATTTTAGATTGCTCCAAGTCCCGCCCACAAACATGGAGGAGGCGGGGTTTATCAGCTGTACTGCACACAGCCACCAGGGGGAGACAGAGGCGTTTTGGCTCCACCTTAAGAAGCTGTGTCTTGTGTATTTATGCGTCTTTTTTATGATCTGGGCCAAATGAGAGTGATTCTTCAGGCTCGGCGGCTGAGGAGAGCAACAATCAATAAGACTAATTAAAGATTAAAACAATCATTCCTAATCTGTGTTACTCCGGGATTTTTAAAGTGGGTCATTTAAAAACCGGACTGACAGGAGCCAGAAGTCGCGTGACACTCGACGCCTGATACGCTTTAAAGGCTCAATTCACTCAAATCACCAAAAAGAAAACAAAAATCCCCACACATTTCCTCCGTCCAGTGGATCAGTACCGATCTGGATCAGCCGAGCCATCGTGATTGGCTCCCGTGCGCCGGAGGGCGGGCGAGACTTATGGCTGCAATTTAGCCTCGAGCACATCCGCCATCGCTCCGGCTCTAATTGGACTGTCAGTCTGGGAGGGTGACGGATTCGAGGGAGTCGCGGGCGCCCGGAAACCGGCGGGCCACGACACTGCGCGGCCGGGGCGGCGTCACGGATCGCAACCGCCGAATCACCCGGCGGCGCGCCCAGGCGCATTAATCGGCCCTGACCTCGGGGTCGCGCTCCCGTGGACGACCACTTCATCACGGAGCAATCTGCCGCGGCGCCACCCCACCTGACGACCTCACCGCCCGGCGACCTCGCCAATGAGCGACCAAGCAAAACATAAACAGGAAGCAGGGGGGGGCGGTCGGCACGGCGGCGGTGGCGGGTCGTTCAGGGCGAAGCGCTGCTGAGTGGTCGGAGGCCGATGGTGATTCTCTTTTAGCGCGCCGGGTTTCTCGCTCAAGGAGAAATTTGTTTCTCTTCGGCTGCCTTCAATCTTCAGTTTCTCTTCGCTTTTCATGGGCAACAAAACGAACTGAAGGTTTAAAACATGAACCCGGTGACTCTCTCCAAAAACGGCCGACCCGCCGTGGTTGGAGAAATACGCAGTCTCACCTCATGAAACGGTGAAGACGCCGGCGCCGAGCGCCGCTCTGCACGCGCTCAGTTCGGCTGCTGCAGGTGACACAACGACAGCCGACCTCCTGAGACAAACGTTAGCATCACATTAATGAGGATAAAACGGTTTGGTGGCT
>CAAKHG010006283.1:1714-11868 GCA_901007715.1 Dactylopterus volitans
GAGGCTAAAAACATCTCACACTGTCTCCACTATCTACACATAAACACGTAATTTCATCAGTCAAAAAAAAAAAAAAAAGCAAACGTAAGAACCTAAGCATTTCAAGAAGAAAATGGTAAGAGGGTATTAAAGGAAAAACATACTGGCTGTATCACCCAGCTAGACTGGAACCAGACCAATCCAACAAGAAAACCACCAGTGGATGTAAAACTGCACTTACTGAACCCCGGAGGTGAACGGATCTCTGAGTCTGACCAGTGATGATGAGCGATCGCCGTGCTTCAGCAGTGACGCCTCGGAGGTGCTGCGGAGCTTAAGGGTTCTGCACAGATGTTCCATCACACGGTCCCCGCTGCCCGGTCGCACCTCTCTATGTGCGCCGCTCCAGCTTGCGTCGCACAGCCTGCGATCCTGTGCTGGGCCGCCTCAGAGGCGTCTTTGGACAGCCTGAACTCTGGGTCTTGTTTTACCGTCGGGGATCCTGGCCTCTGTTGCTCTCGCCCTTACGGGCCTGGTCTTTTTCAGCCATGATTAATGCCTCTGCCCAGCGTTATCTAGCCCTCTTGAAATCAGCCACCTCCTCCATCTGACTGTGGCACGTGCCATGTAAGGGGCTTTTCGTACCACGTTGCTTTCTCCTCGTGGTCTTCTCCACCTGCATCTGGTTTCTGATGTCTGAGGCCTTCACTGAGCAGCTTATCATTTGGCTTAGTGTCCAGCCTCAGGGTGCTGGACTTGGGGTGAAACCCTCCGTGTGAGGAGCGTTCTTGCTTCTGTCTCCTTCTTCGGCCAGTTGGTGAAACCAGCTGGGTACCTGATGACTGGTCGTGAACGCGCGCCGATGGCTTGAATCCCGTTCTTGCCATTCTGCTGACTTTTCAGGACGTGTGAGACTCTCTGAAGGCGTTTAGCCGCGGTTTTCTGTGCATATTTTCATTCGTCCAGGTCGAAGGTATCCAAGGAAAATGGACTCGCTTATGTGCCTGGAAGACATTTTGCCCCCTTTCCAAGTGGGCTTCATCAGTTCATGCTGTTCCCAAGACTAGAAAACTCGTCTGGCTGGTGGTGGGGAGTTCCTCAACTTAACGATCAGTGGGTGTCACCTGCTGCCTTAGATGTTAATGACGGGTGAGCTCAGGGTTTCCCTCTTCAGTGCTCCATTGTGTTGTAACGACAATGTGGCAGCCTCCTCATGATTGCCACTTGCCGGCGGGATCCACAGGTATTTGTATTTGTCCCGAACATCTCCTGCTCGGCCATCCGGTGACTCCGCCCCTCCGGTTGCAATCGTCTCACCTCTCTTTGAGACTGACACCCAGATGCCCAGCTGCTGTCATGAACGGGTGGAGGAGGAGACACAAGCCGCTGATATCAAGACAAAGAGGCTTCCCGCCAAGCGTGGGGGGTCTCACTCCAAGCCCAGCGCCCGGAGACTGTACACTGAACCAAAAGACGGAGACCGAGGACTCATGAGTGTCAGAACCACTGTCCAGGATGAGATATCAAAGATCCCTACAGCACAGGACAGTTCAACTGCATCACAAATGACAGCCCCAAGAACAATCACTAAACTACCTCAACACCTGTCTCTCTCTCTCTCTCTCTCTCTGACATGTATATATCCAGTTACTTTTATCACGCTCTAGCTAAGTTACTCAGTTACTTTACACTGTATATAAATGTACGTATACATGCGTTTGTGTGTGTGTATAAATCCATCTATAAATTCTTGCAGGAAGATTAAGCTGTTGTTTGCGACGATAAAAAGCTGCATCTCTTTGAGGAGCCGATAAGCAGAACCAAAATAAAACTTGATTGTATCGGTACGAAATTCTTGGCGTTTTGCATGTGCTTGTAATTCGGCGTTTCAGTTCCCAACTCAGAGACACATTCATAAAACAGTCGGTGCAAACGGACGTGAACATACTCTTGTCTTCCATAGGTGGACGGCCAAGTGGTGACGGTGGTCAGATCAACCAGTTTGATGACACCAGTGGTGGGTTGGTTTGTTTTTTTGGGGGGGGGGGGTTATTTGTCGCGTGTGTTCATAGAATACACACATCCATTCGATTGTCTGAGCTTACAGTGTGTGTTCACGCATGTGTTGTTTCGCAGAGACCACAGCGGAGGTTGGCACCATTGCAGGGATTGTTAGCGCGGTTGCCATGGCGCTGGTGGGTGCTGTCACCAGCTACATCTCCTATCAGAAGAAGAAGCTGTGCTTCAGTATACAACGTAAGACCTTTTAATTGCACTAATGTGTTTCTCGGGAGTCTCCGGTTATTGTCCTTAGCACTAATAGTATAATATTTAAAAGCCTCTACCGATGCTGTCCTCGTCGTATGAGCTGCAGCCAAAATAAAACATCAAAATATGTGGAGCCTGCTGCAGCAACTGTTGTTAAAGTCATAGTTTTGTTTGTGTGTGAAGTGTTTCTTAGTAACAACTAGCAAGTTTTAATTAGTTAGTTACCCAATGAGACTGCACCACGAAAACTGCTCTGAAGAAATTGAATAAGTATATCAGGTCACTCAAAAGTGATCAAAACTACCTATAACAGATTTTGGATGTTATTCAGTAGTCAAAAGAAATAGTTGATATCCCTGTGCGAAACATTTTTACTGCAAATAAAATCAACTTAAATTGTAAAACTGTGTGAATTCCGATGGTGACGCTTCCCAACACTTAATGAACGTGTTCTTGTGCTGTGACAGAGAGCCTGAATACTGACATGGTGAAGGCTGAGAACCCCGAAGCTGTGGTGGCTACAGAACCCCAAGGTATTCAGCACGCTGCTGCGCCTGCTCAGAGCCGCTCCGAACTCGGTCTAATCTGTTAACAGAGCTTCTTAAGTGGATACTTTTCGGCTAATCTAAAAAAAAAAAAAAGCCAGCACTTCATATTCCACCTCTAGCCTATTGCATGACACAAGGAAATGCTAACATCCTTCACTTGAGCCAGAGGGCAAAATTCCTGTTGACGTGCGTACTGTCGGAATAAGAATGAGCGTACAAGTGGCCGAAATGAGATTCCTCTGATGAACATCTCGACTGCACTGCAGATCCCCGGTCACAGGGTGGCTCATTATTAAATATGATAGAAACTTTGCATGTGAAATATGCACGATTTTGATATTTCTGTGTGAAAGTCAGCAAAAGCTTCAACTCATACGGATGACAGATGATCTTCGTATCCACTGTCGTGTCACTTTTGCCTCCACAGTCCAGCAGACTCTTCTGGAGCCACCCAATGCTGAACCTCCCACTGAAGAGAATGCTGTGTAACACACACGCACGCACACACACACATGCACACGCACGCACACACACACACACACACTACAAGCTTATCAGCTCAGCAGAGAAATATGTTGCTTCTCCACCCTAGATATGTAATTTTATTTGCACCACACAGGTGTTTCCATTAAGGGGCGCTCATGATGCCGGGCGTTTAAACACTTTTGATAATTTACTATCTCCATGTGGACGTCATGTGAACAGATTTCTCATAAGGAGTAAAAGAGGTCATGTTCGCGTTTTCCTTGCGTGGACTGACCAGGAGCATCCACGAGTAAAAATGTTCTTAAGGTGAGGGTGATTGGTCATGGTTTGGTCCACACAACCACTGAAAGGCTCGCGCGCACACACACACGTGCCCACACACACACACACACACACACACACTAAGGTGCTATTTCTCCCACACACCTCCACCTAAACCCAACCCATGTCCACATCTACACACACACACACACACACGGACGATGCTATTTTGTAGCACGTCTTCGCCGGGTCTTTGCCAAGGCAGAAGGGAACTGTAGTCAAAACACATGCAAACACTCTTTTTATTCTTTTTTTTTTTCTAACATGGCTGAGAGTGTGTTAAACTTGCCAAATGTATATGTACATAGTAATTTACGGATTACCGCTGATAGTGCGACTGATGTAGGTTGACAGCCATCCAGCCTTTAGCGAGCGATTTCTCCACTGTGAACTGGACCGTCAGCCGCAGCCTTCACACAGATTGGCCCCCTTTTACCTTTAATATAGACGGCTTAAAATTTCTCATTTATATCTTTTGAGAGTTCAACTTCCGGAGTCAAGTGAAGTGGATCAGAAAGCATCGGGAAAAATATGAATATACCTTCTGAACCAGAGAATCCACTAACGCACACTCAGTTTTTTTTTTTTTTTTTTTAAGAATATAGGTACAGTCAGGAAACGTGTGAGGCCTGACTTTGACTGGACTGCAGTTCTCTGGGACGTCATATCACGTTAGCTTGTTTTGTTGTTGCATAATAATAATGGCAATCAGGACTCACCTGAGAACACTAACCGTACATTAAGAACATTTAACAATAATCTATTGAGAGTCTTGTATGAAATGTTGTGGTAACCTGTGTTAAATTGCAGATGACATGTTAACATATTAAAAGTAAGGGAGAGGGTACATACTCAAAGAGCTGCAGTTACTCATGTAAATAGTATAAGCTTATTCCTACAATGTGACATTTATTTCATTTTAGATTACAACGTTTATCGAGGCATAATCAACAAGTTACTATAAAATGTTAACGTTTGTTGCAATTGAAGAGGCTCGATCGGTTTTGGGAGACGCTTTGGGCTCAGCTGCCTTTTACGATTGGTCACCCACAGAACTGGAGTCATTACATGTAACTGCTGTTTACATAGTGTGACAGTTACATCATCGGTAAATACACGCTTGTACCCACCTCATGTCATCGATCTTAATGGACAAAGTTGCCTTAATCAGAATTAGATCTTATTACAGTGGGGAGAAAAAAGAAATCATGAATCTTTGTCTACTTACTTTTTAAAGTGTAAATATAAGAAATTGAATTTTTTTCTTTTTTCTTGACTTGACTAGCCTTTAATGTGTGGAGAGGCTTGCTTGTTCGAAGTGGTGATGGTAAAAGATCGAGAGCAGTCACTGGTCGTCGGTCGGTCGGTCGGTGCGAAAAGGCTCAGCAGCCAACCGGGACGAGCTCGGGCGCGTCGCGCTCGCGGTTTTCAGAGCCGGCGCCGCCGATCCGAGTAGGCTCACCTCACATTACGTAGCACAAATATGCTAGCTAAATCAGATCCGCTTGGGGGGAAAAAAAACCCGGCTGTGACGAAGCTCTCGAGCAGGAAGAAAATATAAACTGTTACAACTCTTAAATACGCACTCATATCGTTTGTACTGTTTGTTTGTTTTTTTGTTGTAGTAATATTGCATTGCAGTGTGTTTAGAACAACTTAGAGATGATCCTTTTCCAGTGGCGACTGATTTGAATTTATACCGCACAGTAACAATTGGCATATGCATAAAACAAGAATTACAGCAAACCAAAGGTGAAATGGATATCTAAATTTTATTTGCTATGTAGATTTTAAGAAATAAGCCTTCGCAGTTTTCTTGTTAAGAAACCTGCTTGTTGTTTTCATTGTTCCTGCTCGGGAATTTTCACTGTGGTCGATTTGTCGGCGCAAAATTAGTGCGTTTTTTTTTTTTTTTTCCTTCACACCACCCGGGAACTACCGCAGTTGAAGAACATCTGCGGTACGGTTGGTCGTAGGAGCCAAAAGTGATTGGAGTAAATGTGTCACGCCATGCCAGATGCTTCTAGATTGACCCGGCAACTACCCTGAGGCCTTCACGATGTTCCATTTATCTGGACCAACCCCTAACTTGGCCTCCGATTGGCCACGTTCAAAATGGCCACCACTGGAAAAAAAAAAAAAAAAAAGGAGCAGAGAGCTGATACAGTGGCTGCGTCGATGGTATCACAATAATGAGCGGTATCTTTTAAGGGAGCAGCTCTCCGCCTAAGCTTTGTAGATGAAGTTAGAAGCATTAGCTAGCCTCCGGATCCTGAATAGTGTCGTAACAAGTGTTTTTGGAAAGTGGTGATGGTTGTAGATATTTCTGAGCAATTCTGTATTAGACTATACTCTGTCGTGTACGTGCGTGTGTTTACACTTTAGCCTTCCCTTTTTACACTTTTTATCCAACTTGACTTTTCATAACGGCTTAACTTTTGTAGATAGACGCTCTTTCCTGGTGAGTGAGTTTACTTTGCATTGCCAATGGTTTGTTTGTCCCCAGAAGCAGAGAATTGGATCATGTCGGTAGTAATGGACAGTAACCGAAACCTTGGAGGTGTTGAAACTGCATCGCTGGGGAATTTTGTGGTGTGATGGTTGGAAAATACTGAACATGTAGCACTGGATCCAAAGTCCCGCGAGTTTAGAGCCTTCTGAAAGTTTGCCAGTCACAATTAAAGTTCAGAAGGTGGAAACTGGGGATTTAAGGAAGATCCTCTGTGTGGTTCTTGCCCTTCTTCATACTCCCGGCGCGTCATCTGCATTTCAGACAGTGAGCGAGTAAAGTGCCTCTCCACGTGGCAATGGCATGGGTTTTTTAACGTTCCAGATAGTGGGGGGGTGGGAGGGGCATGTGTTGTATGAGCACTAAATAGTGTGAGACGGCGCAGCCATCCAGCTGTGCTTGTGGCCTACTGGACACGGTTGTTATACAGTATAAATACCTGATGATGCCTGTCACAGGCACCCGATCCGCATCCTTCACGTAATACGCCGTAGCCGCACCTGAGCGGGAGCCACAAGGTTCACTTCCTCCGTGGGTGTTCGCGTGACTGGGATCCCCGGTGGCGCAGCAGCAGCACCCCGGGGGGAAAGTAGACGATCATGGAGCTCAGGGTGCCGGAAGCTGAGCTTGAGACAACAAACACAAAACAACCAACCTGTCTGTTAATGAATGTATTGAACATCTTTGATGTCGTCTTTTGCAAAAAAAAAAAGCCTCCATCTTGTAGCAAAAATTCTGATTCACCAAAGATGTAGCATCGATTCTGACTGACTTTGCCTTCACGTATTTGGATGATGTGCTCGTATAAGGCGTCGCACAAAAGAATTAAGGCTTTAATCTGAATGTAACAGAGGAGTTTTTTTGTTTTTTTTTAAGCAGGCTACATTTGAAAGGTTTCAGTGAGTTTTGATGGCTGGATGAAGACTTGCTGGATGGGCATGAGGAGTATGCGGGACGTTTGTTGCCTCTGCACATTTATATCTTACTAATACTGTGTAGTGAACCGCACTGGTCACGCCCGCCGTTTTGCCTCCACAATCCTCACTTCCGCATGCAATGTGCGAGTGAGTCCCGTTATCAGGGGGCGGCCAATGCTGGCGGCGCTCGCGGGTTCTGAGTGGAACTCTCGTCACTGCGCTGCCGTTTAGGAGCCGCTTGCCTGGCTGTGATAACCACCCTGCCGGTGCGGCGCCGCTGCAGCGCTGACGGCGGGATGTTGGCTCAAAGCGTACGAGGTGTGGAGGACGCGTGTGGGTCCTACCGCAGATGGGTCAGGTGGTGGGACTCTGGTCAGCGGCCTCTTATCGACAGAGACGGTGTCCCTGGAAGTAGAAGGAGGGCGGTTTTACAAAGTGAGCTACAGCAGTCTGTCGATGTACAGGAACCATTTGCAATGAGCAAAATGCTGCTTTGTAGTTCAGACTTGAAGGGCACATAAAATTAAAAAAAAAAAAGTAATTTAAACCCTTTTTTCTTTTATACCTCCATGTTATGAACTGATTTGGTAATATATGCTGAAAAAACAAAACAAAACTTAGTTCAGACAATTCATTCCCAGACATCAATGGCGCAGGGCTGTAGCTAGCTTGCTCGTGCCACGTCGCCGTGTTTTCTTTCTCAAACATTCGCCGCCAGCTCACTTTGTGAAAGGGCCGACCGTGCGCGGCGCGCCTGCCGCCTCACCTGTCACGTGCCCGCGCGCTCCGCCGGTGTGGATGCCGGTCACATGATGCCAAGTCACCTCTGCCCACCTCGCCGCTGCACTTCTTTCTCGTGCTGGAGCCTTTCCTCCCACTAGAGTGCCTGACTCCCGAATCCCGCGAACCCACACCTGTGCTCACAAACGCAGTTTGATAAATATTTCTTTGTTTCCGGTTTGAAGCCCCGACACAGAGACCCAGCAAGGGTCACGCAAGACCGCAGGGTCCCCGATGTCCGGAGGCCGGCTCTCATAGGCTGACACATACACGCTACTGTTCTTATAAACACTTTGATGCATGCTTTCCTCTACAAACTCTATACGCAATTATGTGAATCTCTTTTTCTGACAACTGAATGTTGGACAGCTTTAAGTGCAACCAGTGAACCTAAACTCTTAACTCTGCTTTCTCTCTTATTCCACTATAATAACCCTGTTTCACTATGTTACAGCTACTTGTTTCTAATATCAACCAATAAACTGTTGTCTTGAAAAGACAATAAAAGAGACCGTCTCTTTGAGTTCTTCAATTTTTTTTTTTAATGTTTGAAATGGAATGTTAGAAGAGGCAGTGGTTGGTTAGGAGGGTTTGTGTCCTTCAGTAATTTGCACAATTTAACAGACATAAATATTAAAAAAAAAGGTCGCCATGTCGCATGCCCCAGTTAAGACTTTTACACATTACATTACGAACAGAATGGCAGTACACAGTGAAAAAGACTAAAAAAACAACAACAGGATAGAGGTTTGAGTGGTTAAACTAAATGTGACACGAGCTTATTAAAACACCATGTTAGTCACCTAGCAGCTCATGCCAATTCAGTTAATATTCAGTTATTACATATATATTGTGTAATTTCATCAATCTGTGTACTGAATCTCTTCATGCGTTGACTGATTTGAGGACGTGCAAAGGAACGCGCAGATTCGCCGACAGGTTCGTCTTGAGATTTGCACGCAAATCTGTGAAAGTATACGAGAATGCAAAAGGCCTTTTACTCCTGGCTGACGTCGACCGCGGGATGAAGATTTCCGAAGATTTCCAAGGTCAAAGACGACACATTTGCATGAGGTACACCTGCCGACCTGCAGGAGCAGGAGCCCGCAGACGAGATCCCATACGCATTTACAGGTTTGTGTGCACGTTTTTCGGTTGCCACAACAAGCTCGACACGTTCGCCCATCGGAATGCGCATTCACGCGTCCGCGCCTCTCAACGCATTCGGAGCTGCTACATCTGCACAGTCGGGAGTCAGGCAGATCGCGATCTGCTTAATTTGCACAAACTATGCAATAATACACCTGCATACAGTTTGAGATATAAGCTTTCTTTAGTTTTGGTCTTTTTGACGAGAAAACCATTCACAGACGCTTCTCTTTATAGTTTTTAAGGGACAAATGAGATGCTGGTACTGTATTGTTGAGGCGACTTAAAAGCAGCATCTCCATTAGGTGACTAGTCCACCAGAGAGCACTGTCACTGTCTAAGCACAGATCTGAGACCAGGTAATAGAAGAAATTCAGAGGAATCATGTTAATGTTTAAAAAAAAAATAAAAAATGTTGGTTTTGTTATTATCTCTGGCACTAATATTGACTTAAAAACACAATATGCATCAATCTGTTGCAAATAAAAACAGGACAGAAATATGTAGCACGTTCATTATTTACAGGGGAGACGAGCGCTGCAAATAGACACCTGCAGCTCTACGCGGTCGGCGGTCACAGAACACGGGTCAAAACGCGCAGAGGAGCAGCGGCACAACGGACACGCGGAAAGGCAAAGTACAAAAAACATCAAATAATAATAATTTTTAAAAAAAGGCCATTTTTTACACAAATACAGGAAGTCGTGTTCTGTTTTCATTTCCTGTCGGTGGTGCGTCGGGTTTGGCCCGTTGTGTGTGTGTGTGTGTGTGTGTGTGTGTGTGGCAGTGGTGGCAGCGTTTGCAGGTGAGGGGTCGTGATGAACATTCCTGACCACCAGCAGAACCCTGAGACCAATCATTCTTCACCTTCAAATGCCAACGGTTGCAGACATATTCAATCATCCGTCTATCTTTAATCAAATCTGAACTGCAATGGATTCTTAAAAATAGTTTTCATACCCTCTTTAAATATATATATATATTTAAATTAACTTTATAATTATTTTAGACATTTTTTTTTACACAGGTAGGAATGTTAATACAAATTTATAAATGTCTCTGCAAAGCTTCCCTCACATTGTAAACACTGTAACTGTGATAAAACATGCAGGAGAATGTGTGTGTGTGTGTGTGTGTGTGTGTGTGTGTGTGTGTGTGTGTGTGTGTGTGTGTGTGTGTGTGTGTGTGTGTGCGCGG
>CAAKHG010006283.1:11888-30377 GCA_901007715.1 Dactylopterus volitans
TGGAAATGAAGACATGAGTATAGTGTGTGTGTGTGTGTGTGTGTGTGTGTGTGTGTGTGTGTGTGTGTGTGTGCACGCGAGCATGTGTCAGACAGAGGTGTGCAGTGGAGCTCCCATGGTGTGTGTTGGGGAGGGCGAATGTTCCGAGGATGAGGACAGTGAGTGGGAGGAGGCTTCTTTCTGAAGCTCCTCCACCCTCCGCTGAAGTTCTGACCGCAACATGAGCAGATCTTTCAGAGTCTGATGCACCGGCACCTGAAACACAAATGAGACATTCTCACAGCCGAGTGAATGAGTGCGTGCAGGCTTTTTAAACCTGCCAGTCACTGACCACCGACTATTTCCTGGTGTAATCTGTGCATGTTCAATGTCACAAGTTCCTCAGAAATTAAGAGAGCAGCACGGAGGCCAGACTACTTCAGTGTGCCTCTCAAACTCGGCGCTGCTAAATCGTTTGAGCGGAGATGGAAGGAATTTGTGGCTGACACGACAACGTCATAGAAGGTGACCAGCCGTCGAGCCTCACCGATCATCAGAGCCCCGCTCCAGCCGGCTGTCATGCCAAAGAGTCAGTGAGGGCACCCGTTCCAAGCCAGATGTTAGTGAGTGTTGGCGGGGGTTCTTCTGGGATCAAATTATGTCTAAAGCTTTCGTAAATGTTTAACTGGAGGTCTGCATGTGGCTGTGTCATTTCCATCACTTTTTTTTCTTACAGTTTCAGCATCTCTAATATGACTACTGACAAACGTGTCTAAGCACATCTTGAAGCTCCGTAGCTTCCTCTTCTTTCTTTGAGGAACTTTATTCAAAATGAAACTTAACGCGCAAACATGTCTCCTTTAATGTGGACTTCAGGTGCACCAATGATGAAATCTCACAAACATTTACTAATCAAACTGAAACCAGAAACCTTTCCAAAAGGTTATGGCTGCAAAGAGAGTTTGTTGTGTCATATGAGGAACCTCAGAAAAAAAAGTCAGGCATTTAGGAGAAAAATGTGAAAATGTTCTGAGGGCCCATTAAGGTGTCTGTACGGGTCAAGTGAGTCATAGTTCGACTGGCTTCCTGCTTTAAACTGTGACTCATTTATTGATCAGTTCGGTCTTTCTGAAACTGTAAGAAGTGGATAACGCAGCCAACTAGCATTTTGACTGTCACCGTGTTGGTATTTAGAGACAAGATGATTGTAAACAAACTGAGCCAGTCTGGTTGCACTGGTAGTGACCTGCCACATCCAAAATACTCCCCTGCTTTATCATCTACATGACTCTACAATGCACAAGTGTATTGAAAAAAAAACGTGAAACTGGATGTTAACTGAGCTCATTAACTAGTTTTCTAGTTAGCTCCTATCCAAAGTTTCTTTTACACTGGAGTTGCCCCCCCCTGCAGGTTTCTGACACTTCGACGGCGGCTTCCCCCTCGGCCCACCTGTGGTCTCATGCGCGGGTTCCAGCAAGCGTAGTAGCTACTCCACAGCTCCAAATGCCTGGAGGACGCCAGCGGATACAGCACATGATGCTCATAGTCCACATAGAAGGGGTTGGTGAAGTCCTCCGGTTGGCTGGTGGGAGACATCATCCAGCGGTCACTCAAGGCGTCACTCACTCACTCACTCACTCACTCGCGCCAAGAGGACGGATAGCTTACCTGTTAACGTAGGACCACAGCGACACCGTGTTTGTCTGGATGTCCTGCGGAGCACAAAAGAAGAGTCATCAACTTGCTTGCCTCATCATGGCTTCCGTCAGCAGAGGAGATCTCGTACCTTGGCTGTCCGCTCCTGCTCGCTGTTATACAGGAAAGTACCGAACAGGCAGCTGTAGAGGTGGTCCAGCACCGTGATGAGGAACAGCTCGTTGAACTCAAAGGCTGCTGGGAACTATCGACAGAGGAAAAGCATCGGCAGTGGATCAGTGGTGTTCGCTCGGTCCGGGACCACGTACTCAGGCCCGCCGATGACGTGTCCTGTTGGTTTGATCACAGCGGCGGCGGCGGCGGCGGAGGAGGAGGAGCGGCGCTCACCTGTCGAGTCATCTGCCAAACACAATCGATGAACTGGACGAAAAGGGGCGAGCGCTCCGAGTTGGCGTGGTTCTCATCACCGTGACCCACGCGCTGCAGCACAGAATTTTTACACTGAGCATCAGGCGCCAGAGGCCCCCCGAGGCAGGATTATGCAAAAGCTAGCAGAATGACTTTCATGAAACTTGCTTGGGCATTGAGAATGTTATCTGTACACTGCCGTGTACCAAAAGCACTCAGAGACAAATAATGTGATTTGGCAGCATATATACTGAATGTAACTGGATTGAAAAATAGTCGCTTTTTGGGACTTAAACACTGAGGAGGTCCTTTAATATCCTAACGCATTTGTCATTGAAGCATTTGCCAGCTTCCCAAAAACTGCTGCAAAAATGTTATATTTTAATATTTTTTTCACTTCAAATGAGTCAGCCTTTTAAAACTACTTCAGCCTGAAATATAAATATCAAATATTCATATTTTGGGGGGTTTTCAACCCTTAAGAGGCCAGTAGTAACAAAATATCAGCTTCCCAAAAAATACTATAAGCTATTAATATTTTTTTCCACTTCGGAATCAGTGTTTTAAAACTACTTCAACCTGAAACATATTGTGGGGCTTTTAAGCCTTCTATAAAGCAAAGATGGCATTTTCTGGTTCTCAACTTTGTGAATTTTTGGTCGTGAGGAACAAATGTGTTGAGTTTTTCTGCAGCCTCGCCAATTTAGGCTAATTTAAGGTACCTGAGACGACAATTCTGGAAAAATTTAAAACTGAATATCCTTCAGCCAAAATGCCTGGACAACACAAAAAACTGCCACAAAATGTCCCGAGGATGCTTAACCGTTTTAAAAATACAGTGCTTTATTGGCTCCAGTTATTCAGGTACTTACAGCAGCAAACTTGTGTCCAAAACTGATCCACTCCTTCTCCACCAGAACCTGCACGCACACGGACACGCACACACATACACACACACACACACACACACACCCTATTACGTTGTGCATATGAAGAAAACAGTCTGAAATTGATGTCGTGATGCAGCGTGTGACCTGGAATCCTCGGAGTGTGCGGTAGTAGCTGTCCAGCATCAGCATGGCTAGAGATGTGAGCTGAGCAGTTCGATCCCAGCCGTCACTGCAGTGGACCACCACTGACGTCTTCCCGGACTCCAGCTTATCAGCTATCTTCGCTGCTCCTGCAAGTAACAGCTACACACAACGGCACACTGCTAAGATAATAGAACACGCCCACAGCACAGAAAACATCGCTTTATTTTCCAAAAAGTTGCATTATCAGATTGCATTCTTTTGCTTTCTTGTGCCTCACCCGTATGTACTCCAGCCAGTGTGTCTGGTCAATATTGGAGTGCCAGTGGGCTTCATCTATGGTAGGATAAACCACATCCTTCATCTTCCTCAGAGACTCTCTCATCACATGAATGTTGGGGATTTCCAGGAAGTTCAGCTCCACATTGGGGTAGAAACTTTCACTTTCATACCCTCCATCCTTCGCCTGAATGTGGTGGCAGCAGATGGGTTGATGAAAAGGTCAGATTTCGTGTGAAGGTTTGTGGGAGACGAGACAACGGAAACATCCTTCTGATTGGAAATAAAAATGGAGCACCTTGTTGGTGAAGGCTACACTGCTCTGCCGGGCATCAAAGATGGTGAGCTTGTGGGACTGCGCGTTGGCGTCCATGATGATTTGGAGGAAACGCTCATCCTCTTTACACCGGCGGTCTGAGGGTCCCACTAATGGCTGACTGCAGCGCACAATGGTGGCCTGAGAATCCGGGTGGATCCAGGATAAGACCTGCAGGATGAGCATTGCATTGTTAGGAGAAATGCTTTCGTCATAGCAGCGAGTGAGATTTTCTTTTTTTGGTGTAATATCCTTTTAAGACCGTGACTAATCCCTTTTTTTTTTTTTTTTTTAATTGTGAGGTGAGGCCATGGCAAGGCAGCGAATTTCATTAATTTTTCAAATCCAGAAAAACTTGGACCAGAACTGTTCAACGGAACTAAACTCTGACCCTGCAGCTAATCATATGCTGAATGGACATGCATTTATATCGCACTTTTCTACCTTGGTGGTACAAAAGCATGCAAAGATGCTACAAAGCACTTTTTTTTCACACACACATTCATACACTGATGGTGGAGGCTGCCATGCAAGGCGCCAGCCTGCCCACCGGGAGCAATCAGGGCTTCAGTGTCTTGCTCAAGGACACTTCGACTCAGTCAGATGAGGATCGACCCAGCAACCATCCGGTTCCTAGACGGTCACTGTTCTAACTGAGCCATGCCGCCCGCATACTGACCGGTATGCGATGCTTGGCTCTGAACACAGCCACTCGTTTGATGTCTTCATCCATGATGTTGGTGGGGATGACCAGGATGGAGGGATAGGTGTCACACAGCTCATAGGTGCTGTTGATCTTACTGATGGTCCAGCTCTCGTTGGGTAGACCCTGGCAAACAAAGAATCACCAACACAGATTGTGACGCAACATAAAGTGCGAGACCAGTGCCACCACTGAATGCACACTTTGGACAATTTATCAAGCAGAAACTAAAAGGGCATTGATTTTCAGCACTTTTTTTTTAGGAGTTGGGGAAAGTGACTGCACATGCGTTGCATGCTATGAGAGAGACCACGAATTCAATTTTATTCAGGCTGTCTCCACTTTATGGTAACTTAGCAACAGTCATGGTGCTTCTCCCAGCTAGTCAACAGTAATCGCATTGATACTATTACTTGTCTAATTCTCGCTGTGGTCCACTCTAGGTGTGTTGTGAGAGCGCAAACTGAAAACAGCTTGGTGTTTTAAACAGATTCTGCCACTGTTGCCGTTGGTGTGTGCAGCTACCTGACGTTTATACTCCGCCATAGGGTCATACACCTTCCAGCCATCCACAGGAAACTGCTCTTTGTAGAGGAAGGCAAACATAGGCTGCCAGGGGAGATCACATGAGAGGTACGATCAAATCCAGTCAAAATGATTAAAGCTACCTGAAGGGAGATTTTATTTCATATATATCATGAATACAATTCAAAATACTGAAGAAAACACATTAATCTACATAGGAAATTATACGACTAACCCTCACAGAAAAGAGAAATTCACGGTTTTGTATGGTTGCAATAAGCACAAAATAGCATCTGAGGGGTGTAACAGCACGACTATCGTAATGAATGGTCATGGTACAGACGTTTGGTACACAGTCAAACAATGAGTACAACTGAATAAGAGAAAAGTCAGTCACACATGGTCCCAACACTTCATTCCAGGTGGCTTTAATGCACCTAAAAGCTGTTTGCTAATTGCTAAGCAACAGAAGAAGATGAATGAGTAAAATTCAACAAAACATAAGAATAACTATTATGAGTTCCAACTACACACAGGAGCCAGAAGACCTGCCTGCTTTTATTTATTTATTTATTAAATCAGCCATGTAGAAACATTTAGTGTTCTCTGTGGACAACAGCGTTGGGCGGTGTGTTGGCGTTGTTTGACAGTTTTTGCGATACGTCAGGGGAAACACGCCAAACATTAGTAATGCTTATTAGATGGCATCACCCAAATGTGCCATTCGCCAGAGCTCAGCAAAAGAAAAGTAGTTCGACCACTTATCCCCGCTATTTTTAAGAAGCCTCTATGTACTAAGTACAGAAAGACATTACAGAGACTATTTGCATTTACATTTACAAAGCTATGCATCTATATGCGGTAGTAGAGGACCCCACTTCAAGGATTTAACAAAAGCAACAGAATGGGGAGGATATGTGATTTCAGTGACTTTGAACACAGCATGGCTGTTGTTGTCAGACGGGCTGGGCGGGGTGTTTCAGCAATTGCTGATCTGATGGGGTTTTCATACACAACCATCTCTAGGGTATACAGAGGATGGTCCTAAACAGAGAAAAATCCAGTGAGCGGTAGTTGCTGGGGTGAAAATGTCTCGTTAATGCCAGAGGTCAGAGGAGAAGGTCCAGACTGGTTCTACCTGATAGAAAGGTAAGTTACTCAATTAACCATTTGTTACAAATGAGATCTGTAGAAAAGCATCTCACAACACAAAACATGTCGAACCTTGAAGCGGATGAGCTACAGCAGACCACACTGGGTACCACTCCTGACAGCTAAGAGCAGGAAACAGATGCTCCAGCTCGCACAGGCTCACCAAAATTGTACAATAGGATTGCAAAACATTGCTTGGTGTGATGAAACTCGATTACTGCTGCAACATTTGGATGGTTTGGCAAGAATTTGGTGTGAACAACATGAAAGTATAGATCCATCCTGCCTTTTATCAACTACTCAGGCTAGTGGTAGTGTAATACTGTGGGGGATATTTTCTTGGCACCGTTGGACTCCATAGTACCAATTGGGCATTTTTCAAAAACCACTGCCAACCTGACAACTGTTGCTGACCGTGTCCATCCCACAGTGTACCCATCTTCTCATGGCTACTTCCAGCCGGATAATGCATGATGTTATAAACCCCAAATCCAAACTTTTTTTTTTTTTGAACATGTCAGCGACTTCACTGTACTCTAAAGGCTTCAACAGTCAACCAACCTCAATCGAACAGAGCACCTGTGGGATATGGTGGAACGCGAGATTCACATCATGTATGTGCAGCCAAAAAAATCTGCAGCAACCGTGTGATGCCATCATGTAAATATGAACCAAAATCTCTGAGGAATGTTCCTAACACCTCATTGAATCTTTACTTTATTTTTGGTGAGTCCAATACAAACACTTTAAAAATGGCGGTTTAGCAGGCGGGAGAAACAGGAGAGGCTACATACTGAAAATGATGTACTTAAATCCGACCAATCACAGCCCTTATGGTCCGCCACAATGTGAGGTTAGAATTTTTTGGAGGTGCATGTCTCGTGATGGCGGGAGGCTTGGAGGGGTATAAACCAAACTTTATGCACAAGTTCAAATTTTTTATTAATCCATTTATGTTGTACTTTAATATCAAGCAAGATGCTTTTCAGTTTTGTAGCTGATTGTAACCTGTTGCCTTTTAAAATACGACTTATGTGAATGTGTGTTTTGGTCAATGTCAGGCTGTACCAACCATCCCTAATCACCACTCAGTGGAACCAACTAACAAACGACTGTCAAAATAAATAAAAAGAAAACTAAAATTATGCATTTGGGACCTTTGTTGCTTTTCCTCCCGTTGTACCAAACCGTACTGAACCATGACCTGTGTGTACTGCTACACCCGTAAATAGCACACACAGTGCCACACCATTCATTCAGTATTGAAGGAGACATTGAAATGAACCTGACCAGGTTGTGGGACAGGGGGAAGGCATGCGCAGCCAGCACCTCCACCACATCCGGATGGCTGTCTTCTGTTTTATAGGCAAACCTCGGACTCCTCATGTCCTGATGCAGGAGAACCAGAATAGCAGCTGTCTATGTACAGGATGCTTCACAAATCTCATTTACTAGTGTGCATGTGTGTGTTTAGAGGTGTGTGGGTGGGGTGGGGGCGGTTTACCTTGCAGACCAGCTCCAGTCCCTTGGTGTTCTGTCCTTGGTTTGGAATGCTGATTGTCTCCAGTCGGCTGATGACTCCCAGGTTCACGTCAAAAACAAAAGGAGACTCCTGTATGTGCACAGATTAAAATGAGAACAGTACACTGAAAAAAAAGAAAAGTTGTGTAATTAAGAGGGGGCTCGACACAAAGACTTGTCTGTTTGACCAGTTAGGATTCTATCCAGTGATTCTGCAGAGTCGGACCTGCTCACAGTTCAAACATTTTACCCTGAGAGCAGTCTTGACGATGTCCCTTTCAGGCTCGAAGGGTAGCCAAGTGCCAGGAAATGTTACAGCTTAACAACTGGACAGATTCAAATATGACTGGGTGCATTATAAGGAAGAAGCAACACTCTGCAGTATCATCCAGGGGCAACCCAACTTAGCCGATGAGTGACATTAGCTGGCTAGCATTAGCAATAGTGTCACAAACGCACTTTACTATTTACAGTAATGCTAATGTTAGCCAAGAGCCAAACTCGCAGATTGGGATCTACTGTCACTGCAAATGCAGCCAACTGGAGAAACATAGCAAGCTGTTAGCCACGTCTGACATTATGTAAAGACAATGCACTTCACATATCTGGTGTAGAAGCAGACCTAAAGCCAGATGCATAAAAAAATTGTGATTGTGTATGTGTACCAAGACTGAAATATGCATGTGCTCTCTTTTTGTCAGATGTGTAAAGCCTGATTTTGTCTAATAAATCTAGTCGCTGTATAAACAAAAACATGTGCATGGGTGTCATTTCCCAAAACAACAATAAACAAATCATTGCTGTTGTTGTGCAGAAAAGTGGCTTGTTTGCCTTGACAAGCGGAATATAAATGTGCCTGCCTCAAAATGTTAACGTCAAGCACTTTAAGGTAAGAGGCGATGTTACGTAAATAACAAAAGAGGTTGGCAGTACCCTTTCCATACTGCTGAAGTGGAGCTTGTAGTCGGTGATGGTCAAAGTCCCGTTCACCAGGCCACTGAACGGGCAGATGTACATCACGTCCTTCACTGCATATCAGCATACAAACACACACGCAATCGCACGCACGCACACACACACACACACACACACAAAATGTTAACAGTCCAGTACCTGACAGTACGCTGCCAACTACTACAGCGAGCACTACACACAAAAATTATACAAAAGTAAACATGTACCAAGGGGTGTAGAGGGTAAACTAACCTGTCATCTGGATGTTTTCTCCTGGCAGCAGGGGAACCTGATTCTGGACCATTTTGACTTGGGAGCCATACCTCAGTGCTGGAAGGTTCTACACAGAATAGAGACCAGTCAGTGGGCCAGTGAGGAGGCCTCCAGCACCAACACCTGACCTGTTAAATACATGTTGCTGACAAATACAAAGTGATCACCATTCATACTAGTCTGGTATCAGTTTGTTGGGATTAGGCGAGACTGCTGCTGTAAAACTGAAGGGATGTTATATTGATGCTGAGAAAAGTATCTGATTATGTCTGATCAAACATAATTAGACACAAACTGATGAAATGAGACATGTTAAGGGTGTTAATAGCTGCAGCATGCTGTTATTTTGTTAAACATTTGTTTCACTATTTCCTTTTTGATTTGATCAGGAGGAAGTGAAAAACTTCCATCATAGTGTCTCTGGGCCAATGGCATTTTCAAAAGTTTCATCCAGAAAACAGACGAAATTATTCAGTTTATTACGAAGCAGGAAAATGCAGGGAGACCCCACACTGGAAGGGCTCCTGGAGGAAGTGGATTTTTGACCTCATAAGTCGTGGAAATGATTTTCAAAATTGTTGTTGATTAATTTACCAATCATTTTAGTGCCAGCTGCTACCACCAACGAAACCCAGAGTGTCTGGCTATGTAGAGGTGATTTTGCCAGAAAAAGCTGGTGAAAACCGTCAACCAGTTGAGATGAAGAATTCAAAAAGGGGGATTCTCAATGAACTTGGTTGAGCGAATGGACAAACGTGTCCGTAATTGGCTGAGACTAATTGCTGAGTATTGTAGTATTTAGGGTGGTTTCCCTTGAGAGGGTGCGATGTATGTGCCTGTGTGTAGGGAGGGCTGGAAGGTGGAGGGTGGGGAGTGGTGGTGGGGATGGAGGGTGGGAGGTGAGGTTGGGGGAGGGGGGTTATGGTCATTTCATTTTTCTAATTCAAGGTTCAAGGTGCTTCCTGCAGAATTCTACTTAATCACCCATAGACCACAATGCTAAGTGTGCATGAATGGGAACTGATAGTTTAGGCCATATTTATGCATTTTCTTGTGAGCTATTCATAAACATGGCTGCGGATAAATGAAAATTAACATATCTTGAGAGGCTGCTGTCGGACTGATTGGTGATATCATACATCAGATTCACACATCATTAATGAAAACATGAACCATCCTGCACCTGACACCATCACTTTTTTTCCAGTGTTGGACAGCTGTTAAGGTCATCTTAAAGGTTTATTGCCCAGCAAAGATGTTAAGGTTGTTTCACGTGCGCCACACACACACGCACGCGCACGGACACACACACACGCACATGAAAAAGACAACAGACCTATCTGCATATGGTAAGGCATTTAATTAGTCTCAAAGCCCGCACATGGGTTTTGGAGGCAGTGGTATCTGAGTCCGTTCAGAGGAGCGACAGCTGAGAGTGAGGGAAATGAGACAGCAGGGGAGAGGGAGGCAAGAGGGTGAGCAGGGTGAGGCATGCAGAGGAGGGACGCGAATGAGAAAAGAGGAAAGACAAGGGGAGACTTGCCAAAGCATTGGAAGGAAGCTCAGAATCAGTGTCTCCCTGGTAACAAAGCCCTTCATCCTGCGAGTCCTGCTGCAGGGCGAGCCAGCACGGAGGAAGTGAGAAAACGACAGAAAGAGAGAAAAAAAAGCATAGACATCATTCAGTGTGCAGAATACTGCCAGTACTGGCAGAATATCAATCTCAATCCAAAATTCATATCAAACTGTTCCTTTGCACGACAGGATCAGCAGGGGGCTCCCGGTTTTAAAAACAATCAGATGGTTCGATGCAGAACAGAGGGATGTGAGTCGGGTGGCCCTCGCCGTCACCACATCTCAACCCACTTTAACACCAAGCAAGGAAATATTGTTGGGAAGAATAAGCTTTATCCAACCAGTCCCCGAGACAAAAGGCTTTTTTCAGAACTTTTTTTTGAGGCTCCCCACAAGCTACAACCTTTCCGGAAGGGACACAAACTAAGTGTACTAACGTCATTTCTAAGCAGCTGAGCACCAACAACAGTTCGGGTTCAGCAGCAGAAGGCCATTTGTTTGTTCCTCTCCAGACCAGAGGGAGAGGTCAACGTCACCTGGAATAAGAGTGAACCTGTGGCCATTCACCCGCACTTTTCATTTCCAGAACAGCTGGCCTGAGTTAATACACTTTGGGTTAACTTGTGCAATTAATGGAAAAATCCATCTGCATGTGATCGTAGATCCAGGTAAATAAAAGGCACAGACTCACTTTTAATCCAGTACATGAACAGATATTGATGCATGTGTACTGTATGTGGACTCCATACTGCTGCTTTGCGCAACCGATGACATCATGACTGACAGTGTTTCCCCTATATTCAACAAGCATGACGCCGCGCCGCTGCTGAAAATGGCAGCCAGTGCAGCGGTCTCTGTATGACACAGCACGGCGGCCCACCGCTGATGGGTTAACAGGGCGACCTGCTGTAAATCTTGTAACTGCCACAAGGAGTGGACTGATCAATTACTGTGACCAGTGATAAAATGAGCGGCGGTGAAATGGTGGATGGCATATTTCATTTTCTATGCGAGTCCCTTCTTGTTTTGTAATTAAAACGCTGATTTTTGAGCAAAAGGCTGGGTAAACGTCGGTTTGGGATATGTGAGCATATGAGCGGGACAAAATTTAACTTGAAATCACAGAGATTCAGTTAGAAGAGGTGAACACAAAGAGGCATTTTAAACATCTCTGTCTCTCGCCTGCTCCACAGTGCAGGCTCTCACAAAATATGGCAAGTCAACATTTAAATGTCATGTTAAATTTTTTTTTTCTTTCCTTTTTACATAAACTGGACCAGACAGACATTACCCTGCTCATTACTGTGCACAAATATCCAGTGCTCAGGCCTCAAGCGTGCATCAGGACATTTGGAAACCTTCCAGTAGGGGGCGCCTTGCCAATGCGCAAAAAAAAAATTATTAATGTAAGAACCAGTTTTCAAAACAGAAGTTTTGGCGTGTCCTCTGGGGAAATACTGATGACTCCTTAATTTTACACTGAGATGTCTGCTGTACTCAGTGCAGAGTCAGTGTTACTAATGTTGCAAAAAAAAAATCACAATTCACAACTGATTCTGAGTTGAGCTGATTCTAAAATCCAAACAGGAAATGGGTAGCAACAGTGAAACACCACTCGTGCATGTGCTTTGATGTGGACTGAATGACGGAGGATCCGTTTTGCGAACCCTGAGATGAGGCAGAATCAACCGCTTTGGACTAACATCTGTGGTCTCTAACACCCCGCTGAATTTAAAAATTCAAGTCATGTAAAAGTTAGGGCCCTCAGAGGTATTCATAAACGGTAAGCATCCCCTTTATTAGAAACCTCTCATCAGTACTTGAGCGAAATCAAAATGGAACCCAACACTTCAAGCAAGTTTAAGTGTGATCCAGTGACGCGCGCACAGAGAAGACCCGACGGCCGATCTCGGTTAAGAGAGTCGGGATGAAGAACACGGCTGAAGTCTGAAGGAGGAGAAAGAAGGAGTCAGACAGAAGTGAAAGAGAAACCACTCTGGTCGATCTGCCGCGGGCCTGCTGGAGGAGGAACACTTTACCTCGAAGCCCGCTTGCCAATATAAGCGCTTCACAGCACACCACGCACACACACACACACACGCGCGCAAACACACACTTCCTGTTTACCTCACGAGAAATAGCTTGAACAATCTTACCCTCGAGTTCAGCCTCTTGGACACCTGGAAGTGAAACGCCAAGTAAACAGGACACACACAAACACACACAGAACACAGGCAGTTCACATAAAATGGAGGCGACCATGTTCGCTCTCTAAACTCAAACCGAGCGGCTCTTGTGCTGCATGAAGCAGTGGTTTGGGTTTGTTTTTTGGGTGTTCTAGCGCTTCTTACTGCTCTCAGCGTTCGCACCTGTTATTTAAACGTTAAAATCAAGAGCATTTTAGCGCCTGCTGCTCCTTAACTAGTCTTGTGCTTTCACATATACACTCACACATGACCTAATATTTATGTTCTTCATGTTCTTGAGTTTTGCTAAATTAACAGTTTCTTATGTAAAGTATAATTGAATTGAATTTAGCCCTAATTGTTTTTGTTTTATCTATAAAACAAAATGAGGTGATATGTTATTAGAGACTAAAACAAACTTAAAATAGTAAAAGAAATTAAAAAAATTAAAAATTCATATATTTGTTCTTCATTAAAAATATGGAATTATTGAAAGAAACATGCATATAAAAGGTGTAAAAATCTGAATACTTCACAGTTATAATCAGGAAGAAAGTTGGTTAAAATATTTAGGACAGTGAAAAAATACAAATATATAACATTCTTATAATAATGCATAGAAAAAAAAGATAGATCCCAGAATGTGCCAATTTCACACCAAAATGACTTTTGGGTGTGAAATGGGTTCTTTCTTAAAAAAAAAAATAAAAATAAAAATAACAGTGACTTTTGGAAGCAAAAATTCTGAGAATGAGTGAGTATTTGGTATTTAAGATCAGGGCAGAAGTTAGTTATAATACTTAACTCAATGACAGAGACAGAGGTTTTATGTGAGGACATTTTTGTCCATTAACGTGCTTTGGGAAAGTTAAAAAAAAACAAAAACAAAACAAGGCACAAAGGTTAAGACATTTTAAAGCCTAAATTCTATATTATTGGAGTTTAGACTTTTCAAGAACCCACTGAAACCCTGTTAATGATCCAATTAATATCCTCTGGGTCTGCACTTGGATCACCTCCCTCTCTGCCTCATGATGACACAGACAGGTTGTTGAGATATTTGATTTTTTTTTTTTTTTTAATCAGCCAAAACTACAGATTCCTTGGTTTGATCTGCATCACTCGTGTCTGCATTTGTTTACGCAGAGTAGCACTGATTGTTTGGAAGAACATCAAGTTAAACAGAAGCTGAAAGAAAGCGCGGCGCCGACCGGTCCAAGCAGTAACGAAAACCATACAGCGGCTCGTATGTGCAGTAGCTTAACGCAACGCTGAGGGCAGCAGTGACACACCGACGTGCTGCCTTCACACACAGACACGCATACACACACTTAAAAACACAAAACTATGCCCGCATTTGTCAGTGCACATATAGCACACAAGTCAAGCTTACCATGAAATCTGGTCTTCTCCCAGCCTATCAGTTAAAACACAAATCCATGAGAAAACACTGTCAGAGGTGTGTGTGTGTGTGTGTGTGTGTGTGTGTCTGCATTTGTGTATGTGTAGGGGGTTTAACTACCTTGTTGTCCTTGTCAGTCGGTACTGATCCGGAGATCTGACAGGAGATCGTGGCTGCAATCAGCTGTTTACACCACTCTACATGAGAGCCTGATGGACTGGAGACAGAGAACAAACAAACAAAAAATAAATAAATAAATAAATAACCTGTCAAATGCCAAAATGACGATTTATTCCCACTCGTTTCGGCTCCAACACAGACGCTTCACTGTGCATCACAGATCACGACACTTCCAGCATAGATGTTTTTCACATGACGAGCCTTCAGGTGGTTGGCAGCTGAGGTCTCTCACTTGTGAAGACAGAATGCAAAGCGCCAACAACAAACAGCTTCCAGAAGACAGCCCCTATCGAGGTGGTTTAGACCTCTCATTCCAAAATAATAATGGTAGTTTTTACAGAGGTAAGCGGAAATGAACTTTAGAGTGTTTTTCTTTGTAAGAGCAAACATAATTACTGAAGATTTTTATCAATGTTTTCAAACTTCACATTACTAGTATTCTTTTTATGCGCCTCTTAGGTTATTAAATATATTTTTAAATATTTGCTACACTTGTGTGTACCTGAGTGCAGCGCATGGCACGCCGTATTGTTCAGACAATGCCAAGGAATCATCCTAAAATTAGCAAGCTATTAAATGGATACTGATGTTTGTTTGCTTTTTTAGGTAAAAATTGTTTAGCTGCTAAATTATTGTTCCGTACATCCCACAGCCGTTCATCCAGCCTTCCTGTGTAGAGGCTTCTCCGTACCGAGAGCAGGTGGAACATCATCCACTGCAGGTCATACAGTGACTGTCCATCAGCACCTTACACAATCACACCTCAAAAACTACTAACCCTCTAACATGGCTCTGGCCTTTCCCACCTATTCTTGTATTTTAGAGTCAACAACCTTACATTTAACAATTTCAACTGATATATAATAAAAGTATCTGTGATTGTGATGAAAGCAGCGGGCGGTCGCGGCTCATGTTCGCTCCCGGCCCTGGATTCTATCGATCCGCCCCTGTTGACAGCTCCGCCGCGAGTCTCCGGACTTGCTCCGCCGCGAACGCGGCTGCTTAAACGTTGCGGTTAATTACAAACAACCGCGACAGTTTAAAAAAAAAAAAAAACGTTTAAATTTGCGCGCGTGTGTGCAGCAAAGGTAGCGTGAGTATCGCTTGCAGTACCGCGGTCCATCTCAAAGCTGGGCCTATTTTCACTGAGCTAACAGCTGCTATCACTGCTAGCATCGCGGTGGACTGTACAGTTCCGTCTCACGGCAGCTCCCCGGTCCTCGGCAGAAGCTCGCATCGGACGTAAACACACAATGACCGTCTTTAGGGCATTTCAGTAATAATTCAAACACAATGAGACGTTGTGTGGAGCTAGCGCTGCTGCACAGGGACCACTTCGGTCCGACGTTTGACTCGCTGCTTGCAATAATCGAGCTCCGTCACCTGTCCGGAGTTTCAACGGTGACCGGCGCGCCTGTCGGCGGGCTCCAGGGCTTTCTGTTCGGCCCCGCTCCGTCGGTCGCCGCGGGGGCTCCGGCTGGTTTCTCCATCTGCCAGGGAACAGTGGACCCTGGCTCCAGCGGGGCGGGGGCCTCCGGTATGTGGATGCGGATGTGATATGATGAGTTCAGTGTCCGCCGGGCGCCTCCTGCTTATTTTGTGGGATTGTTGTTGTTTTTTTTCCACTTCGAGGTTGAGACTGTCAACACCCACGCGAATATTTCAAAAAGCCTCGTCTATTTTTTTTTTGTTTATTTCCGCGCATGACGACGAGCGTGTTTCTTCCTGCCACTCGCATCCTCCCCTGCTGCGAAGCTCCGCCCACGACGCGCGAGAGATGCGGCGGCGATGAGGGGACGGCGCGCGCGCGTGCCGGATGAGAGCGAGACCAGGTTGATGACGTCACGCCAGTGACGTGATGACGTCAGCTCGGCTCCCAAACACGGCAACTTGTTTACATCCCTTTACAGCAAAAACCTGAGATTTTTAAAGCTTCTTAAAAGACTTTTTTTTTCAGTATTTAAAACGATAAAACTATACGTATATACTTGTACCGTCTTTTCAAAACTGACTTTGTGCAGTTTTGTACGCTTCTCAGTATGAGGGGATGAATGATAATAATCAAATGAACACAGAGCCACAGTCAGAAATCCTTAAATTAATTTAATCAGTATTATTTACATGACAAAAGCCATCCAACAAACTGTGGAGAGGATATATCATGATTGAAAGAAACACATTTGAAATGTATTCCGACTTTTGGCTTCCCTTACATGCCAAAAAGCTCCTGACACACATTTCACATGTATTTTTTTTTTTACAAAAGCAATCTATATTAAGACACAAAGCCCCTGAAACTACAGTTCTCTACATGGATGAAAGAGTCAATGTGAAATGAACAATAACAGCGTCCTTCTCAGATTCATCACCTGTGAATCTAAAATGATAAAGATCCACCAGGAAGTGAGACCCCAGAGTATGAAAGGTTTGTGACGAGTGAACAGTATCCAGAAGCTTCTGTCTTTACATCCCAGGTTAGTAAATACAAACCAAAAATGCCCTCCAGAATAAAACAAAGAGATTTGAACCAATGGAGCAGAAATCCACAATTTATACCAACAATTTCTGAACCAACATTACTTTCCTTTTTATAAAACTGTAAGATTTTACACTACATAAAATAATTGTATTTTACAACAATAGAGCTTTAGACAGTAAAATAGGTTTTGATTGAGGTAATTACATCATGGTGCTTGTACAAAGTAAAAAATAAAAAAAAAATAGATTTTCATCTGGTTTTCCCTAAAAGTACAACCACGCAGCCCACTCACACTATCTAACGATGCTGTCATTGATCTTGTTTTAACCCACAAGCCACCTCTTTGAGATCAAAGAGCATTAGAGACATATCACACTTGTGTATTTTGGTAGAACACGTGAAAACCCACCTCCTTTAGAACAACACTAGAGTCAGGCTGCCCATTATTAAAAGGTTATGTTTGAGACAGGACACGTTTGTGATCAACACCCTGGGCTGAGTGATGCGGAACACTTTGATGACACCAGCTGGTCAATTATTGGTACTACAATTAGAGACAAGGATTTCCTCCAGGACAATCCGTGGCAACAGCAACTGGAAGCTCGGATGTCGATCAATTTCTAATCTTTGTTTAAGAATACTGGATAGTAATGTGTGTACATTCTCTGTAAACCCGGTTAAAATTTGGAATATATCCAGATGAAAACGAGACTTGAGCGGAGGGCTTCCTGCAACACATCGCACACGCCGATTAAGAGCATGGGAGTCCTCCCACGTCTGAGCATGCGGGCGCCACAAAGCAGTCAGTCTCAAACATGACCCGGGACATATTAGAATTCGTCTCTCTGGAGAGGGGGAGGGCGATTCTTAACGAATCAAGGCACAAATCTGGACGTGACCCGACAAACAACACCGCGTACACCTATCACACCCCGCTCACAAGTGAAACCGCCACGAAGTACATGCCATGGTCTCCGTGCATGAGGGGACTGAGGATTCACCAGACCAGAATTCTGGGAGCAGGCCAGACACCGAGAAACTGATCTGTCAAAATTGTCCCTTTAGGAAAGATAGAAAATTCAGGAGGACTCCGACAAAATGTTCATTTGTGACCGAGGTGTAAATAAAATGTAATAACGTGCCAGACACGCATGGTCTACAGTGGCGGCCCGTGTAGATATCCAGCTGTTTCTACCCTGTTTTATGTCTGAACAGAACATTCTGAGCAGTTTCCCTTAGATATGGAGGCACAGCACTGCTGCAGTGTCACAGACCGCTACCACGAGCAGCCCTGGAGAGGCTCGTACAAGGCGTCTTTGTTTTTTGATCCCGTCTTTTCAGAAACGGGACACCACAGATGACACTGACCAGACATTGAGCGAGGCTGACCCAACGCATTCTCATCCCTCGCACCCAAGCGACAGTTTCTCAATTCTCGTCAAAATACTGGATGCTTCTTCATGCCCCTTTCGTCTTTCACAAACGCGGGGCTTTCTTCTCATTGTAACATGAAACCATCATCAGCATGAAACACTTGTTTTATGACGTGTATATTACAACAAAGTATTTTCCACAAGGGGGGAGGTGGATGGACCAAATTGAGGGCTTTGCAGTGAGAAGCAGCTTTATCACCTCCCATTTGTAACTGCGACTTCCTCATTTGTGACAATGGGCCGGTGGGTGTCGACAGTGATGGTGACTGAGAACAGTTTTCGGTTCTTTCAACAAAAAAAAAAAAAAAAAAATCGCGACAACTAACCATGTTTTATTCCACTTCAGAGCTAAAATTAAAGTGTGGTTAGGTTTGGCCACACAAATCAGATTGCTAGGTTTGGAGAAAGATTGGGATTTACGTTAAAGGTGGCCG
>CAAKHG010006285.1:31719-45477 GCA_901007715.1 Dactylopterus volitans
GAGCTATTGAGCACGCCTCCCATTTCATGGCATCTGAATAAGCCAGGCAGAGGAGTATGTTTCTCTGCTTGTATGTGTGTGTGTGTGTGTGTGTGTTCACGCGAGTGTGTGTGTGTGTGTGTGTGCAAGAACCTAGAAGGATGTTTTTTTTCCCTTAAAGCTCTGTGCAAATCAAATGATAAAAGAGTTTGCAATTAACTTCTTATATTTACATAGTCTTCATCTACTTGGTCAGTTGAAGTCAAGTTTGGAAATATTTAACACAAAATGGAACAGTGATTTATGCTATTTATTCTCTAAAATACAGAAAAGTAAGAACAGGTGCCATGCCAGTTTTTTTTTTTTTTTTTAAACATTTGTTCAGATACGTCGTCATTTTGTTTCAAAGCTAAGCAGGGCCACCCCCGTTCTTCATTAAGAATCGCATCCAAAAACTGATGCTGCAAATTCCTTTTAGCCTGGTGAATACGGGAGACATCAGTTCCTCTAAAAGGGAACATGCCATCTAAGGAGACCTGCCCGTTGTGTCGCTTCGCCGCCATGTATGGTATATCGAGATCTTATCATTCAAACAAAAAGACGAGCAAACATACCAGACAGACTAATCAATTCCACTTTTTCTTTTTTTCTTTTTTTCTTTTTCTTAGCTTGACATAAAGTATTTTTACCTGCATTATTCGGAAAAAGCAGCTCTCGGGGTGGTCCTCGGCATGAGCTTGGAGGGACAATGCAGCGCAGCACTGTACAACTTCTCTAAAAAGTGGACATTGTTTGGTTTTCCCAGGGCTTGTGGTCAATTGTGAAATCCCAGTCTACACACTCCCGCTGCACCAGGATTTTTTTCTTTTTTCTTTTTTTTTTATATAACAAAAAAAGGATACAGGCAAATGGGATAGACAGTCCTATGAAGGCAGTTGTGTGTGGTGTGGAATCAGTTTGGGATATTTTTCCCTTTCATCCCGCTTATAAAGGTCACTGTTTGGAACCCACTGTGCTTTATTGTCCCAAGGAATTTTCAGGTCTCCTTTCAGAGTAATATTTCCCCGTCTGGCCCTTGTTCTTTTATATCAAAAGGCCGAAGTGAAAACTTCCTCTTTGTCTGGGATCTGGTTACCAAGCATGAGTCATTTTTATAATGTGCCAACCTCTCCTGTCAGGATGTTTTTGTTCTAATCCCTTTCAGTTAGTCCAAGGTATGTCTGCTAGAAAACACTGCCCAGTTATTACAGTATACATTTTCATATTGCCTTCCTAAATGTAATCCAAACTGTGGTCTTCTTTGTACTTTCGGTTCATACTAGCCATGGAAGGTATGCAGTGGTGGCTTTGAAACATTTAATGCGCCAGAATTGCTACTGCTTTGGTTAGCCTCACTTGCCCTAAACTCAGTGCGACATCAGCATGTGCCATCATTTATATCCAGGTGCATTTCCACCTTGCCCTTGTTATTGCTCTTTATGTATCATCTAACACTGTAATAGTTGCAAAGCCCCGGAATGGGTCATGCACAAGTGCGTGCTAGTCAGATGTGTTTTGCATCCCCGCGGCCTTAAGGTTCTCATTAACAGCGGAGTGAGTGTTGTGTCAGAAGGTGGTCTCCGTGTTGGCCCCAGTGACTGCAGTTTGACTCAATCACGACATTTACACGCAAGCCAGCTCCCCGAGAATATGCCACTTAATGCAAAAAAAAAAAGAAACGGGTCTATTACAGCGAAATATCCCGCTCCTGTGTTTACATGCAAGTGGTCGGTGGTCAGATTAACCCATAAATCCTGACCCTCCAGTTGTGTGTGCGCGGGCAAAAAAACCTCCGTGTTTTGATGAAAAACACTTTTGACAGACGGAGCTGTGCATTCACATAACACCATATTTATAACTGAATTATGGTGGTATAATCTGATACACACCCATATTACTGTTCATGTTTACCTGAATTAGACATTTAAAAGTAATTTGTAGGAAACCACTTGACTCAAATTCTTTTGTTGGCAGTTTTAGACTCCATTTACATCTGGCACTAAAATGTGTCTGCACTGTGCATGCGTATGACTCTAACCTGATTTTATTTACGCCTGGTATCAACATGTGTTCTCCAGGGTCGGGATCGTGTTTGTGCAGGTTCATAAAGCGACCCAAAAAAAAAAGATAGAAGAGGAAAAAATATAAGAAGGTGGTTGCCATGATGAAGCTGCATTGCGTTTACTTGCTTTTCATAGCAGGGACGGAAGCCTAATAAAACTAAAAAAAAAAAAAAAAAAAAAGCCTGATTTATACAGCTGCATCTTTCAGCTGTGGTCAGTGCAACCACTAATCCTCTTTCCATGAACGTACTTAATGAGCATTTTTGAAGTACTGCATTAAAAAAGATTAACGGACACGGCAAAACTCAAAAATCACCCTTTTTTTTCTTGCAATTGAGGGTGAGATGCTTGAGGTGGTCTTGGTCTTTTTCAGAAAAGCTAGGGCGCTTCATGGGCGATGGAAACACCTTTCGCACATCAGCTCTGACGTAGCGAAAAATTGAACGCGCATGACTAGGTGTTTCCACTCCAAGAATGGAGGAAGAAGAATCTGTTTGTGTTGCCAACGTCTTCTAATAACGCGCTAAAACATGGCTGGTAGTAGCAGAGAGTGTGCGTGGACAAATGAGGTGACCAAAATATTCCTTGGTCTCATCCGTGAAAAAAACCCCCCCAAAAAAAACAGCCACCTTAGATAGAAAACAGTTACCGCCGCTTTAATTCGGGTTCACAACGTCAACCACTGTTTATTACAGCCATGCGTAACGTAGCATATACCGCCAACCTCCAGTGAAATCATTCAGTCCTGCCCAGTTTGTTTACTCTGCACCTGATTCTGATGCGCATTTTCCTTTTGCGGTTGAACTATGGCACAGCTACTCGCCCGAAGACCAGGCGAAATATGAAATTGGCGCCGAAATCCAACTATAACCCAGTCGCCGGGACGCATGTAAACACAGCGAGTGTGAGTCCCAGGCACGAGGCCGCTCCCAGCAGGGTTCATCTCAGACAAATGGGGTCGCTGCCCTGCCTGCCACTGTATGTCCCCCCTCCCGCTCCTCAAACACTTCTTCACGTTGACACGCGGACAGACAGGATGTCTCATATAAACTTGTCCTTTATACAGTACATAATAACACAAAACATGCAAACAGTCGCGGGCCCACTACCACTAAATACCGAACAACATAAACACTGCCTCATTATCTTCGTACTCCCCACGCCGCCATTTAAAGCGGACAACAACTCCAGGAAAGTCAGTGACCATAAGCACAGGCTGTGTGTTTGTACTTTCTTGTGGGAAAGATCATTTTGTAAATAATTTAAGAAACAAAGGATAAATCAGGGACGGTGCAAAACCCGAGTTTATCTTCGGCTAATTGCAAAGACGCAGAACAGAACGTTTTTGGGTTCAAATCCTCACTGTGCTACATTCCAGATGCTGATAGTGGTATTGGACCACCAAGGACTTAAAGTATACTTACTTGACTTGAGATGTGCAAAGGCTCTGATAAAATGTTTCCCTCTACTGCTTATCCATCCTCTCCGTGTCAGCAAGGCAGTGACAAAGCAGAAGTTGTGGGTGGCTGTGGCCTGATAGATTAAAGTGAAAACTCTGAGGAAAATTTGAAGACAACAGTAAAAAAAAAAAAAAAAGGAACAGCTACAGTGAATTTCTCGGAAGACACACTGCTGTTGAGAGTATTAATTCAAGGCCATAAGTTTTATCAGCATACCTGGCCTATATATGCTACATATTAACTATCCACAAGGCTTGATACCACTGGTATAAATCCTTTAAAGCCCCTATTTGCAGCTATTTTACTGCCGTTTACAATTATAGCTAAAGAAAATGGAGCATTGACTTGCTGTATGGAAAATGGGGTTCACCGTTGCCCCTCTATGCTGCAAATGCCGGTTTTTGCACAATGAGCCGAGCAGTTCGGACCTCACTCCCACAGCGCATAACACACAGTAGAGCCTAGTTCGGAATTCTCCATCCAGACATCATGGTGGAGACAAAATGCGTGAAAATAATGTAGATGGAACGAGCGAAGAAGTCGGCGTAACTGCTTTCCATTAGCATTAACATTTGAACCGCTGACAGGTGCAGATTATGATGCTCGTTGATGATAATGAGGTCAACCAGAGGTCTTTTCACTTCATAGTGAAACATTTAATTCCTCTGTGTTTCAGCCATGTTTGTTTGTTTGTTTGTTTGTTTGTTTGTTTGTTTGTTTGTTTGTTTGTTTGTTTGAATTAATTCTACAGTGATAGGTCTCTCTCCATTGACATGTCGGCTAATTTAAATGCATCGGTTTCATGTCATTAAAACTCGGGTCAGGAGAGGCTGCTGAGCTGATGCTGCTCAGCAAAACTACTTATTGCTGCTTTAATGTACAGCCGCTAGATAATGAAGACTGAGGACACCTCGTGCTGTTATTCATCTGGACAGTCTTGCTCTCTCAAACGTGGCAACGTTTGAACTTGGACACATCCCCTCAGCTTGATGCTGCCATAGGTTCCCTGTATTTTACCATCATTTTGCACCTCCTGGCCAAGTCCTGTTTTCCCCCAGCAAGCAGCACGCAGTGTGTCAAGCATCTCATTGTCTTCCAAATATTTCAGATTGACCTCAGAATGTTTCGTGTGATGTTTTCTTCATTCCAGCGTATTTTCCTGTATTCCATTACGCAGTCACACTGGATTAATGTACAGTATTCATTTGTTGTTGCTGTTTTTGGTTTTTGTGTGTATGCGCAAAACTCTAAAAAAACAAAAAAAAAACCTGAACCGTGTAAATCAGTAAAAGTACGTAGTACAAAATGCGACGCATAATTGTGAGCAGCAGTGTCGTTAGCTGAATTTCGGCCCGCGTCAACAGGTGTTTGACGTTGACATTCATGGATGTACGGTCTGGCAATGCATTGTAAAATGCTGGGGTTTGTACTTAGCCTTTGGCAGAAGAATATAAAGGAGGAAATGCAATGTTTTGCCAACACAGGCCACAAAAGGAATCAGTATTCCTTAGACATAGTGCCTTTGATTAGCAAGGTTGTTATGATTTTACAGGCCAAGACATGGAAGCCATATGGCATGTTTTTTATTAAGATGCTAAATGAACTGGGCCTTTATGCTCTTGTGGTGCATTCAGCCCACCAAAAGAGCTCAGTGAATTCTGATATCCAGAGGAAGAGAGCTGGACACCGCTCATGAGATAAGCCAGCACTCAAATTAAAGGAGAGTGTTCAAACGGGAAAAGCGAAGAGATCGATCATAAATCATTTGTGCACCACTGTGCAACATTCTGATACATTTCAACACTTGTCTTTCCATGGGAAAGTGGATTTTTTTTCCTACCAGTCTTTCACAACCTGCGGCGCGCATACTTTTTCAAGGAGAAGGAAACTGCCAAGTATCACTGCGTACTCCAAATATTTGTGTGGTCAGCTGGACAGTGCTGTTGCGGTGGGAGCCCATCAGTAATGTTCAAACAGTCGAGAACCGGCGTCGGGTTCTTGCACTGAGCTGATCGCTATTCAATGAATACAGTTTGGCCAATATTCAGAAAAAGGAGCAGCAGGCCCAGTCACGCACGCGTCTTAACCCTCGAATGAGAGACAGTCGCAGATAAATCAAAACGAATCTGTATGTGAAAAATATAGTTTCACGGCACTTTGTTTTGTCTTGGATGCCTCTACCCGAGAGACGATACAAATACGAGGGATCTGAAATTGCACGTTCTCCGGGGACAACGGGGGATTAATTGGCATCCTTTAATCACTTTGGATCACTATCCATGTCGATTGTTGGTCAAGTGTGTATGTTGTACATGTATCTGTATTTGTTGAATGCTTTTGCAACAAGCAGTTCAGTCTTCTGTGATTCTTTTAGGTCTTCAGTCCAAAGGAGCTTCTTTAAAACCTAAACTGCCAATGGATATCAAAGGCGGTTTCGATTTTTTGATTTTGAATCTTTAATGCTATTCTGGGGTTGGGATGTTGCATTTTGCAAGTCTTGTTCAAACAATGTTTTGAAACAGAGCTAAATGCGCAGCAGCTGTGCTACTTGTATAATCATAAGGCATTTTGATTTCATTTAACTCGATTTTTCCGAGTGTTGCTGCAAAACGAAATATTGCTTTGACTTGCTGGATTTTTTTGTATCTCTGTGTTTACGCCCCAAGTGTCAGGGACACTCAGCGCGTTTCATGTTAAATGACAGACTATATCGACATTGAAGCGCCTGTTGCTGGTGGGAGCGGTAGAGGTGCGAGAGCGGCCTCGCGAGATCATTGATAACATTGACTCTGCAGCTTGAAATGAATATTTTCTTGTACTGTGGTATCAGCACACAGTGGGTACAATTTGACATTCCATCTTAACAAAATATCACGCGGTGTTTTAAAGCCAAATACTATATTGACACATGGATACATAAAGGAGTCAGTGCCGTATACAGATTATGCCAATGATAATTGTTTAGCAGGTTGTTTGGACTGGCTGTGTGTCCTTGCAGAGTCCTGGCTAAATATTTATTGGGTGGGGGATTGGACGGCATACATGGTCAAGCTCGTGTCTCTGGTTCAGAAGGACGGAGACGGAGGGCGGCGAGCTGGTGAAGTCATCGTCACCAACTAATGCCGTTAGCGAGCCAGTGATGTTCACTCATGACCCTTTTACCATTTAGGGGGCCCTGGACTGATATGAGTGCTATTGACCCAGAGGCCATGCGTGGCATGTTTGGGGTCTGCGGAATATATCCCAAGCTTTAACCTATACAACGGAGCCAATTATAGCTGCGAAAGGCCAAACAATACAATCCATCAGTCAGGTTTCTTGGGTAAACAGGAATGGGCGGCCCATGTCGGGTGTAAACTCCAAATCCCAGAGAAGCTAAGGGTCAGTGAAGCTGTTTGATTGTCTAATTGGGGGGGTTGAACTCTGTCTGAGTGTGTGATTCTGAGAAAAAAGAGAGAATGAGAGATTAAAAAAAGAGGAAGAGAGAGAGAGAGAGAGAGCGTAACACAGACCGACCTTGTGTTTGTGTATTTGTGTGAATATACCTGTGTACCTGCGTGCATGTGTTTTATGCGTGCGTGCGTGCGTGCGTGCGTGCGCGCGCGCGTGCATGAGTGTGTCCGTGCATCACTGCTCAAACACTACGGACTGGAGGCACCGAGACACCTAATGAATGTGTGTTTGTTCTTCAGACCCCACACACCTCTGTTTATTTGAACATGGGATAGTGTTCCTGAGCTGTTTTATCCTCCCGATGTTTGCCACTTAACACATGCACCGCAGGATTGGCCCGTGCAACACTGGCCTGTGCGCCACGTTTGTAAGAAAAAGGAAAAAAAAAAAAAAGGAGGGTAAAATATCAGCCCCGACAATAATGACAGACAAACAAACTTTATTTTTCAGTTTGTGGATACAGTGTTCCCCTTCGATATTGTTCAGCCTTCATTAGGAGGCAGGTTGACAAGCCAAACAGCTCCGGCGGACGTGGTGCCAGAGGCACCGAGCCAACAGAAGATAGGTGGTCGGTTTAGTGTCAATGATGTGGTGATGTGGGTCAGGGATAGCAGCAGCAGCGGTCATTGCACAGTGGCTAAGAGCCCAGCCAGACCACCAGGGAGGAGGCCTTCACCTCCTTCCTCTGCCATCAATCACTCACATACACATAAGCAAAGATAGATACAAGCAAACACGACCAGACCAGCTCATCCCTGCGCCTCGCTGTTACTGTATGTGCAATTTACACCTCCGCCAGAATTGCCCCGTCAAGACATTTCAAAGAATGCTGCAGTTTAATGTGGACCGGCCGAGAGCGTTGCATGATATGCTGTGATGAAATGGGGCTTGATCAAATATTTTACACAAAATGAAGACAATCGCCAATTGCACTCTTAAAAATATGTGGTTCACACGTTTTCTGATCGCGTCTTAATGCTCTCTATCAGCGGTGCATTTGTTTTTACATAAAAACAAATTTAAAAAAAAAAAAAAATCAGTGACATAACTTTCCACAAGCAATCGAGCTGGTGGAAATGAATGAATAAATGGAAAACTTTTAAATTGAAAGTAAAGTTTTAGTGCATTCAACAACAGCCTTCATCACTAGATTCTCTGTGTCCCCGAGAGAGAATGGAAAGTTCTAAACGCACATACTGGTAGATAAATTAAAAATGTTTTGTCAGTCATCCACATGAGCGCAGATATTGGCCATTGCTGGTAGCGATTAATCAGCAATGTCACTCATGTGGAGTATGAAAGTTGTGGGATTACTGAGGCAATCACGAGCTCTGTTCTATTGCCCGTCCAAAGCCCCAACGTCAAGCGGCGGCATTGCAGTGAGCTGCGAGGCTCCAGCTGGCAGGAAAGCATACAGTATCTCTAATGAGAGGCCAGAAACTCTTTATATCGACCCTGGGTGGCATGAAGCGACACTCTAGCTAGCACTGTGCATCCCGCATGAGCCACACAAGGCTCTGTGGACAAATAGCATCAATAACATGAACGGAGACGACGTAGTTTGAAATTCATGCTCAGCTTGACAGGAAAGAGTCGATAAATTTTGAAGATGTTCCACAGAGTAAGCTCATCACAGGCTGATCAGAGCAGCGGCGAGGGGGTGTTGATTTTTTTTATTTTTTTGTAAATGTTCTAATATATGAGAATGAGTGACGGCAATGACGGCAGCCCTGGACCCACTTTCATGTCAGTCCCTCGCGTTTCTGTAAACCTGCTCAGCGTTATGTCAGCAAAGCATCTCCTTGACCTCGGAGGCTTGGATGTGTCTGCTGCGGGGCCCTGCCACTCGTCTTGTCGGCTGTTTCGCGCCCTCTATCGTAGCTGACAATTATCCACGTTTACGCCGGGGAGGAGTGTGTCTTGCAAAAGTGAGATATTCATCGCAAAATGTTTAACATGGTCATTTTTTTTAAGTGTTTTTTTTTATTGTTGTTGAAAATAACAGATTTTTTAAATTCATAGTTAAGTTAGGAAGGCCATTTTGACTTCCCACACACACGCGCACGCACGCACACGCACACGCACACAAACAAAGGCTGCCCTGATGTAGCACCTCTCTGATTCACACCGGCTCCTGCTATTCTTTGCTGCTGGCGTGATAGTATTCGCTGAGAATCGTTCCTCCCGAGTCTTTCAGTTGTCTGAAACACTCTACTTCAGCGCAAGGCCTTATTGCCCACCCAAAGAGGTTATAGGGATTCTCGACTGCCCTCTCTCTCCCTAAGTGGGTGGTCCTCTGGGGTATGGCTGAGGCACAGGTGGAGCATTGTAGGGGTGCTCACAAAAATAACCCCCCTCACATCTCGCTAACAACCCCTCTCCCCACCCGCTTTTGCCACGCCTGCTCTGCGGAAAGGTGGACTAAATTTTGCAGAACCCTCCATTAGACCATTGCGGCACTAAACACTGAAGGTGAAATGTTGACATACACAAACCTGCGCGTCAGCCGTGCCGGGAAAAGCTGGACACGTTCTACCCTCCCGTGTAGCACGGCGCTCCCAGCCCCCCTCGGCAATTAAGAAAAATCCTTTAATATCACCCTGTTCGATGTGCCATCATGCCGTCGCGCTTGTAAAATTACAAATTCTAATAAATGTTACTACCACAAGGGCCATGTGCAACAAACTTGTGTTACATCCAATGGGGAGGGGGGGGAGAGAAATCCCCCTCCCTTGCTAAAAGATCTCCCCTGCACTGGTTTCGTAAATAATTATAGTTCTGCTGAATGTGTTTTATAAAGTTTACATGGTATGTTCAGTGCACCCTATCTGTTTTTTGGAGCCCTGCAAACCACCAGTAAGATGTTGACATATGGCAGCTCTGGTGTAGTGCACCAGGCATGGATTACTTGGGACCATAATAAACAGGAGCATAAAGAGGGATTTGTTTTAAAGGGGGGTTCCCTGTGAGGGGTGTCTCTCCCTGGACCTCCTTGTCTTCATATCAGTTTGTATGTCTCCAGCTTTCTGAAAGAAAAAAAAAAAAAAAAAAAAACCCTCCGGGTATGCGGAGATGCTTGGACGCGATCACACGCGCTCCCACCCTCCACAACCGGACTGTGTGACTGGCTGTCAGCCACCTGCTCATGTGTGTTCACAGAGTGATTTATTGTGAAAGGCCTGGACCAGAGTGGTAATGATAGACACGTGTCTTGATAACCTCGCATGATACGGGCAATATGAAATGATGGAAGGGGGTGGAGGGGGAAAAAAAAAAAAAAAGTTAATTTCTTACCATGTCACGCATTTGTCATGTAAACCCGAACTAGAGATACATCTAGGCAAAAACACAGCAGGTGCTCTTCAGAGTGAGGCTGCGACGCTCCTCCGCACAATGGCTTTGCTTGTGCGCTCCATCCACCTGCACCAGGGTGAAGAGATGCCAGAATTTCTGATTCAATGAAGCATTTATGCGAGGTCGAGTAACATATAGGTCTGCGTGCGCCGCAGCTGCACGCCGACGCGGCGCGGCGCTCGACAGAAAGCGACGCGGGCAGCGTTTCGTAAGTCTTTGTGCAGAAGTAAAGATTGATGACTTTGGGCCACGCTGCCAAACACGCAATGGCAGGTACTTCAGACAATGACAGGAATGCCGAAGGACTGGCCAACTTCATGTGAGGCTAAATATCTATTATCAGAGTTCCTATCCTCTGATGTCTCACATAACTTCCTGCTCAGATCTTTGCGAGGGCCAGATGGTTACATTGGCCACTGGGGATAGCAAGAATCCCAGAGAGACAGTTTTACAATGTGCAATTATGGGACAGATAAACTAAACGCTCAACAAAGCAAGGCATTTCCAGATCCCTGGCCTCTAAACTTTGATAAGGAACAAGTTGCATTCCTTGGCCAATTTACTGTCTTGAAAATTGGAATACCAGCGCTAATGAACACTTTTACTGTAGCTTCAATGGGAGATTTTTGTCTGCTAAAAAGCAGAGCGCTCCAGATAGACTGGAAAACAGGCTTCGTCGATCCAACCGTGGAAGCGCGGTCGCGTGCCCGGGGAAGCTTCGCACAGAGCTCAGCGCCGTCTGAAACCGTTCCGAGCCCGCTCCCATGCCGACCGGTGCCAGAGGGGATACGGTTTCCCATCCGGCGAGCGGGGCTCCACATATTGCTACACTCCGAGTTCACCCAGTTTTGTTCCACATTAACATTTCACAGAGAGATCAGGCGCCTGCCCTCTGCGCTTTACCCCAGGGAGCAAGAATCCCCCCACAAAACTGACACTGATACAATCTCCAGGTAATGGCTGCCTGCCTGCGAGCCAGAGGGTGTCTGAGGATATACTGTTTGTGTGTGTGGTTGTTTGAGGTACCCAGCACCACCGGTGTGGTCACGGGGCCAAAGTTCACTCAGAAATGTGTGGCCTGGGGTCGAGAGGTGCTATGGCCTCCGTTAACGGCGAGGGTAGGGTTTCAACCTCCACCCTCACCTTCTCCTCTTTCTCCAGGCTGCTCTGCCACTTACATTTCTCACCAATGACACGCGTGACGACCCCCACCTCTCCTCTCAGTTGAAAGAACCTTGATGGAGGTGAGGACAAGAGATTAGGACAGCGGGGTGTTAAAAAACAGAATTAGACGGCAGCGGGGGTTTTTTTTTTAGGGGGTTTGGATTTGTCGATGCGGAGCGCTGGAGTCGGAGAAAGTCGGCAGAAAACATCATGAGGAGATCGTTAGGAAGGCTCGCAGATGGCTTTTATGTGGGAGGGTTTGTTGATAGTGCAATTGTGTAAATGCATGGTGCACATATGTAATGACCAGTCTCTACATTTAGAGCGAAGCGGTGGTCAAGTGTAAGAACAATGACTCAGATGCTGCACAACTACGAGGTGCTTCGGCCTCACATTTCTGCTGCTTTAAACTTCCACTTTGCATCATTTCAGAGGGGAAATGTTGTGGCACATCCGGGGTTACTATATTTATCCGAGTCGCTAAATATATTGCGGATTAAGACATTTACACACAAGCGCATGTTCTTATGCAATTATGCATTTCCATTGTTTGCTTAACCCAATGTACAACGCGGCTTATATCATCACTACCCACTGATTCTGATTCTGTCCACATATTAATGCACCATGAATTATGACTAACTATTACGGTATACAATAGTATGGTACTTGTCGAATTATGAGGCCTTCATTCGATATTTTAAGTACATTTGGCTGATAATGCTTAAATGCCAAAGCGAAAAATTCTGGACTTTAATTGGACTTGCTAGTGCTTTTATCGGAATCTGCTGAAATTTAATTTTTTTATTATTTTTATTGTGAGTTACAGTAAGCGGCGCAAGCTGTGGACTCATCGCTGACACATACCTCATCGCCTTCGCGAGGGTGATCTAATGACCACGTTACCAAACAGAATGTTTTAGATTAAACACGGTCAGCAAACACAGCGCAATGTCTTCTTTTAAATACAGTGTTAGTGTTCATGTGAACCCAGTAAATTTCAATACTCACTCTGCCCGTTTGGGCCACGTTAAACGCTCCGATATGTTCGCCAGCGAGCTGCGAACTTTTTCGTGTGTACTTGTCGGTGTTGTGCAAGTAGCAAACAGCTCAGTTGTTGAACCGCTAGATTTTTACACAATTGTTAAGACAAAGTAAATCGATTGGAAATGCTTTAAATGAAGGCAAATGCTATTAGCACCCGGGCCTCCATAGCCAGCAATGCTATTTGCAGCCAGGCCAGGATGTTAGCCTCTCTTTCTGCCAGAAAGTCGGTCATACAGAAAACCTGACGTGGTTAGTTTCGTAAAGAAACGGTCTATATCCACCCAAACCATGATTGTTTCCTCAAGTTAACCAAGGACTCTTGCTGCCTAAAACTGAAAGTGCTCATTAAAAAAACGGAAATAATGTCAACTAAGTCTAAGAATAATGCGTCAGCGATACAGTGAGTTTCACACAAGTCCCAAGTGGGGCTTGTCGTGCAGGCAGGGTTGCTGCTGGGTGCAAATTGTTGCTTGCGACTGTGCGACCACTCTCACCCTCTGACGACTTTGTCTCCCACCGGTGGAGCGAAGACGTGTTCAAATTAACACGGAAAGCTTAAATATTTCCTTTGCACAAATTGCGGCGACAGTTTTGGCAGTGAGGTTTCAATAATTTACTGTATTAATCGGTGCATTCCACAAATAGGGGCACACAGACACACACACACACACACACACACACACACGTATACACATTCTCAGCCGGTCTTGTTTAAGTGTTCCCCAGACAGTATGTGATCCTCAGACAGGACAGTGCTTCCTCCTCTAGTAGTCAGGTTTTGTCTGAAGGATCAGTCTGGCGAGGTCATCCAGACAGAGAGGGAGAGGGGATCTTGCTCCTTTATGATGCTCCTGAGCCTGGTCAGAAAAATGTTGTGTTTTTTTTTTTTTTTTCAGTTCCGCCCGACCTGATGTTACTAGCAAATGTTGTTGACATCTTTTTCAGATTCTGTTTTTTTTGTTTTTTGTGCTTCACTTTTTTCCTTCACTGTATTCTGTTTCACTCTCATCCTGTCCGTCTTACTTATTTCCACCTGGCTGTACCTTCTGTTGCTTTTTTTTTTTTCCTTTTCTTGTTAATTTGTAAATGTTATATCATCTCTCATTTCCAGTGTCGTGTTCTCGCTCGCTTTTTTTTTTTTTTTTTTTTTTTTTTTTTTTCCCCCCCCCCTCCCCTCTCTTTCTCTCCCTTTCTTTCTC
>CAAKHG010006285.1:45497-55961 GCA_901007715.1 Dactylopterus volitans
TTTTTTTTTTTTTTTTTTTTTTTTTTTTTTTTTTTTTTTTTTTTTTTTTTTTTTTTTTTTTTTTTTTTTTTTTTTTTTTTTTTTTTTTTTTTTTTTTTTTTTTTTTTTTTTTTTTTTTTTTTTGTGCCTCCCCGTCTCTCTCTCTGTCTCTCTCCTTCTGTCTCTGTCTCACTGCTGGTGTTTTTCTGAAAAATAACAAGGTCTGGGGCTGTGCGTGTGCATGTGTTTTGCGCTGGCTGCATAGGCTGGATGGGCTGGCTGCACTGGGCTGGCTTCTTGTGTGGTCCCCCGGCAAACTTTATGATTTATTCAGCTAAAGGCAGAGGAGCACGACCCCCAGTGACCACAGAGGGAGAGCTGCACGTGGGTTTAATGATTTCACCACAAAAATGTCTGCTATGGCTGGGCCTGCATGGAACTCGGAGCCCCCCCACTGGCTGAATGGTGGCGAGAGGGGGGGCATTTGAAAAGAGAGCTCGGCTGACCAGCCTGAGTCAATACAACCGCTTACTACTACACATCTACTTGGAAGGATTACGTGGAGAGAAGACGACACACAGAGAGCTACATCCGACTGGCATGCTCCAAATGTTTTAACTCCTGAGCAACAAATGCTCGGTGATTCCTGTGTGTGTGTGTGTGTGTGTGTGTGTCCGCGCGCGCGCGTTGTTATTCGTAATCACGCATCTGCTATCTTCCTTTCTCCATCTCAGCCCTCTGTGTCCTGTAGCCAGTGGGAGATTTCAGTGGCATTATTGAAATGTGGACACTAAGGATGATGTAACCAAGCTTTCAAGAACGGGGAGAGGGTTAGAAATAATAGGAAGGGGGCAAGGTTGAGGTGGGGTGGTGGTTGAGGGTGGAGGGGGGGTTGGCATATTTTTCTCTGCTGGTGTCCAGGTCTGCTGGCTCAAGAGAGTGACTGCTGAGGGCTTGGATCTGGATGCTATGCTTGGTGCTGCTTCCCTCGCTGTCTGTTTGGCTACAACACCCCCAGAACAAGATGATGTCATTCACAGGGATTTGTTAACATTCTTGATAAAGAGACAAAATCATGAGGCTGAGCCTAATTATTTTTTGCCTGAGCATATGAGCAGGTCAGGGTATTACAGCATACCTGCTTTGATATGGCTCATATGATTTTTTTTTTTTTTTATGGAAGCTGACATTGCAAAGTGACACGTGCACGCTGGCTCATATCATGGCTTAAGACACACAAATGCTGCTGGAAATGTTGAATTTTTTAAATTAATAACTCCTCCGACAAGTCGATAAGTTTCATTCGGGGGGGAAAAAAAGGGTTTTTATCAATTCATCTCGGTTAAAGTTCCAGTGTGTAAGACTTAGTGACATCTAGTGGTAAATTTGCAGATTGCAACCCCTCACCTCACCCTGTCCCTTAGAGGAAACCACATTGGCCTTCACAATGATTTGCCTGCGATCTAAAGATTGTCAAAATTTATGTTCTCTGACTGATCACAGCACAAAGTGGTTAGCCAGCACGAGCAAGCACTTATTCGGAATCAGAAAAACATGACCGATCCCCACAGGGAAATTGCTTTGTTAGCCTACAATTGCTCAAAACACTGTTAGGGAAGAGGAAATAATTGTTTAGTCTTATCTGATTGTTCCCGGAGATGATGATAATGGCACCGGAGTGCAGAGTCTTGCACTAAAAGAGTGAAAGACATTACGCATCCATCGCTGGTTTAGCATGTAGGCGACATGAATGACAACACTGAGGGTATGTAGTATGGATATAGCTCCGTGGCTAACAGTTCAATGCTGGCTTTTCTACGTGTTCTTAGATCATTCACGTCCAGTCACAATGTTTCAGAGCTGTCAATGGGGTGCAGAGTATCTTCTGGTAACATAACTCTCATGATTGTTTCCCTCTGACTCCTCGCTAGCTCATCCAACATTGTTGATATGGCATTCAATCTCCTCCTCTCCACTGGTCTGTTGTCTGGAACCCAGTTTTCTTCCCTCATCTCTTCATTCCTCACATGCATCACTGGGTCTTCCCCATAATTTCGGCCTTCTCATTAGTTGTTTTCACCGTGGCAGCTGGCCGGTCGGCTTCAGATCTGCATACAGATCTGCCAAAATATTTATTGGATTCTCCCTTGGCTCCTGCTCCGCCTCAAGTTTGGTGAAATTAGGCCTGTTAGTTGTTGTTGTTTTGTTTTGTTTTTTTCAATACTTCGGATTCAGGTGAAAATGAGCAAGAGGAGCAAAATTCTGTGTTCTGGGCTACTGTAAATGCAAAATGCAAGATATCTTTTATGCAATATAAGAGAACCGTAGATATAAAGGGCTCATTCTTTGCGCCGATGATTATCCAGCCTTGTTTGTCACCTTCGGAAAGAGCCAACTAAGATGTTCCCTCTCAGTAGGGAAATCCAAATGCTGAATTGTGAATTTGTTGCTATAATAACAACTTTTTTTCGTCACACATGCACATCTGAGTCCCCGTTTGAAATCAGGGAAGCTGAGCGGCTCGCCGGCGTATCGCGCCTCTCGGCTGGGAGCCTCCTGCCGCGGACGGGAGCTCTTGCGGGGTGGCATCCCTCCCATCAGGGCAGCTTTAGGTGTCTGCGTGTCAGAGATTGAAGCCGTATCAAAACCGGTCAACATTACAAGCTCATTCCACAACCCCAGGAGGGATTACACAACGGTCAGTGCGTGGTGGGTGTGACACAGGCTTCTCAACCCCAGGCTCACGGTGAGTAATGAGTCCACCCAGCAGAACCTCAGCACACGCCCAGGGCTCGAGGAAATGTATGTGCTCACCATGTCTGGTATGACAACCCCCCTCCTCGACCAGCCGGGAACAGAGACTCATATCTGCTGGTCTGTCTTTGATCCCCGACAATCCCCCAAACAAAACATATTATCTATTATGGGGTTTCCTGGCTTATTTCCAGTGGCATTTCATAGGTCTACAGTCGACGCACAAGTGGATGTATGGACGTGCCTCCAAACTCTGCCTCCCCTCGTGCTGCATCTCTTTATTTTAACACATGCTCGTGCTACCGAGGTCCAGACATAAATCAATATGACTCAAAATGCAAAGAAAACATTGACCCAAAACAGAAATGATGAAGGCATTTATTTGCTCAGCGGGCTGGCGATGATATGTGAATGGACTGTTTTGTTTGTGGAGAAAATGGTGGTGAATTAATTGATGTGCAGGCAGTGTAATTTATTGTCCAGGGTCCTGTTGAGCCCATTATAGTTGACTAGGGATTTCTTGAAGTGTAACTCCTGGGTTAGCTCCTGAACAGACCACGGTTACTAACCATCGCAGAGAGAGAATGCTGCAAATGAATGAAGAAAAGCGAGCGGGTTCCACTTTTCTTTTCTTTTTTTTTTTTCTTTTTTGTTCGGTCCGTTCAGGTATGATGGGAAAAGCCAAGGGGGAAAAAATGTGGCATCGAATGGGGTGAATATCCAGGCAATTGGGACGGCTCCGTTTTTCGGCTCCTGTCATTCTGGTTTCCTCCTCCATTTTTTTTTTCTCGCTCCTCTGTGACCTTCGGAAGGATTTGGTAATACCAATAAGCACCAAGTGTGACTTATCCTCACGCTCGCGCCCCATGACCCTCCTCTCACCCCCCTCTCTCTCTCTCTCTCTCTCGCGCCACCCTAGACCCTTTCTAGAGCGGCGTTTGTTTTGGGCCTTGTCACCACCATCCTCTGTGTGGTTCCAGTCACGACGGTGGTGAACCGTCTCTCGCTAATTACCGCACTCCCGATGAGTCACCAAGGCGGAGAGACAGAGAAGAGGGGCGTTCTCTGCTATTTTTGGCCCCCGACATCGGCCCCATAAGAGACTTTCCTCTCCGTTGCCTACCCCTCTCTGCCCCTCTGATCTCTGGACCTCCTCAACAGATGAAACGAGCGCGATGAGGAGGGCCCCTGTCACTGGACCCACTTTTCTGTTTGCTGGCCTGGTGTGAACAGCTGCCTGTTTTGCTTTCTGTCACACACACACACACACACACACAAACATCCATGCACGGAGCGCTTGGGTTTGAAGGCCTCTCGGCAGGTCCTCCGTTGCCTTTGAGTTATGACAAATGTTATTATGCTCTCGTTCACATTATTTTAGCACGCGCTGCCAGAGCGGGTCGCTGTGTTTTCCCAGAGCATGGGTCATTTGGCCATCTAGTGTTTGAACAGCTGTAATGAGCACTCAGCGTTAATATCTTCACTGTGGGGAGATTGGCCATAGATGGAGTCTTTATTAATGGAAAATGAACTGAGTTGGTAACATTAGCTGCGGCAATGCATCGTATTCTTTGTGGTTTAGATGATGTTTTAGACCCACATTTACTACATGGCAGATGCCTCTTTTACAGGGGATACCCTGCTGAATGTTAGCGGCATGTCGGCATTGAAGTTTGTTGGCATTTACGGTTGAGTTTACAGTTATGAAAATATCACCACGAATCGAGTGACTGGTGGGAGTTCTCCAATTCTTAGTGTTTATTGGTTGGAGACCAGAAAAATATCCTCAGGGAGAGAGCGCTTGCCATTAGAAATTTCCATTTGTCACTGATGAAAGTGAGCACATTTGCCTCATTTGCACAAAGACACATAAAGGAATCGTAGGAACTGTACTGGCGCTGCTCTTTTAGGCCACCGCAGCATGACCCAAATTAGACTTTATATGCCACTTTGTAATGACTAGCTACGGCCCCAATTTTACCCTTGACAAGACTTAAATAAGGACCCATTTGCTGTGGAATTATTGGTGTAGGTAGCAAAGCACCAGGCCGGCAGGTCGGGCATGTGCTTTCAGCGGGCGCAATCTATCATTACCAGAGTAATAAGGGGAACTGACTTTCTTTTTTCTTTTTTTTTCTTCTTTTTTTCTTCTGTCTTACAATTGAGAGCAAAACGAATGTTTCCACACAAAGTGATAATCACAACAGCTTGCCAAAAGAGAGGTTGCCAGATATCCACCACTGCCTTTTTTTTTTTTTTCTCTCTCTCTCTCTCTGTTTCATAGCAGCAGGTTAGTCTAATTTAGCGCTGACGACTGCTGAGTCCTCCAAGGTCACACAGCTGCTACCGTGTTTGCGTTGTGCGCGTCAGGATACAAGATGCCTGCTTTGTTTTCTAACAGTTTAAATATATTTTAGCCCCTGTCAACCCTTTGTTGAACGCATTCCGCTCATCATTTTTCTGCGCTTTTTACGGTAGCCGTCAATCACCACTTCTTTCAGTCTTAAAGTGTCCCCCCCCCCCCCAACTCTCATGTTTGATGTCCTGATCTGCCATCCAAGAGAAAGAAAGATATTACACTGCACAGCGTTGAATATTGTTCTTTCTGGGGTATTATTACAGTAGGTTTTCGCTTTGGAACTGGGTGCAGCTCAGCCGCTGTGTTGGAAATCATTCATTGTTGTGTGGTCTCGCCTTCATTTTCCATTGTGTGGTCAAGAGAATTGAGAGCGCCCCGTACAGCGCTCCATCCTGCCCAGTCAACAGAACAGGGGGGCCTCTCACAGCAACCCAACAGCCATTTGAAGATGAGGTTTGTGGCTAGTTTCCACCCACAACGCCAAGCTGTCTCTGATTAGACCTGGGATCTAATTTGAGAAGGGGGTGAAGAGTGGGTTCGGGGTGTGGGGGGGGGGTGTGTGGCGCAGCCATCTTCTCCCACAGGGCCCGCGAGCTCAAGGGGCTCGTGTGCTTGACTTTCTCTCAAGAAATACATCCTCAAGGTACCAATACCCGTGCAAGAACAATGTGCTGGAACAAAGATTTAGACAGCATCCCTTTTCTGCCACACACACACACACACACACATGTTCACTGGTCCTGGTCCCAGTAATCATGACGCTGGTCGACCCTCTGACCCAAGTAATGTATTTCTGTGCCGTGTGTCAGCTCCCTAAGTGTGTGTTCTGGCTCCAGTCTGGGTCATGCATTGTCGGGAATGTTGATGAAAAATGACAGGCCATTATTACGCGCCATGCCCCCCTGATAGGGCGATACATTTGAAAAATGTCCCCGTTTTGAGGAACATATACCTGATAACGTTTTTTTTTTTGTCCAACTACCGTTCCTCGCAGCCTTCGTCCCACTCTGTTAAGTTTTTATGGACTTAGGTTTCTCTGTGGAGGTCATTGTAGTGCTAATGTTCTGCATGGTGGGAAACAAAGCGCAGCACATGTAAAAAGAAGCCCAGGTTCCTGAGGGAGGGGAGCAGGCAGCTGCAGACAGGGGGTGTGAAGGTTTAGGTTACCTGCTCGCTGCCTGAACACACTGGCTTTTCTCCTCGCGGCTCGGGACCACCTGAGTAGCAGAGGAATCAGATGGTGTGGATAGAGGCAAAGAGACACATACGGAGTTTGCCCACAAGAGCTAAATGACAATCGCGCGCGCGCGCGCACACACACACGCACGCGCGCACACTGAGGCGATGAACCTACACATCTCCTGCCTCCACTGACCCTTATCTGCAGGTCGAAGTCAAGAGGTGTGGTGGCTGTCAGTGCCGGTTGACCCTGCACCAGCTCCCTAATATCTCCTGTCACACATCACTGCCCAGGAAGCACTTTCTTTTCTCCTCCGGTCGCCTGCACACTTCATCATGCTGTTTGCTTACAACAAGGCTCTGACCACAGACCACCAGATCACGCGCGCGCGCACGAGGGCGGATCGCATGCATGTTCTGAATTTTCGCATGAATCAGTCACTTTTGTTTGACATCTGACATGTTTTGCCATTGTTTGACGTGGCGAATGGCAAATGGGATCCAAAGAGTACTGACACTGAGATCTTAGCCGCCGGAGACCTCGCGACAGGATTGAAGGGCCGACGACAGCAGCCGGAAAATTCTGTTAGCTGCGATTCACTGGCAACCGACATCAGTGGAGCTCTCAGGGTGACTACAAGAAGTAGGCGGTTTGGTGAATTGGTGGCGGTCCTGCACACCAGCAGGCTGCACAAAACGGTGTAATATCATCTAGCGAAAAAAGAACTCATTCAGCTTTGAGGGCACACAAGACATGCATCATCTTGTTGGATGAATTTGAATTTTCTACTGTTTACCTCTTGTTTGTTGTGACTCAAAGCGCAGTGTTTTGGCATCTGGTAAGCTTTGTTTTTTTTTTCTCTCTCCTTTTTACTCAAACTTGACTTTCTGAGTAGAATTCAATTAAACCCTCAAGTACCAAAACAACTGAGCCACCTGCATTGTTTTTATGCAGTCAGCAAGAATGCCAGCTCACAGTGAGTGGAAAAAGTCTACCAAATTAGAACTGTATGGTTATTTTCCTACAAAAGTTTTACATTTCCAGCCGCCTCCAAGACAGAGCCATAATTATCAAATGATAAGAGTGGTGCTTTTGTTTTGAAGGGCAGTGCGTTTCACGTAAATGGTGAAGCGATTGCACCTTTCTTTGGTGCAAAATGTGCCTGGCTGTATACTTCAATGTAAATAGTAAACTACAATAATTGTTTTAGAGGTATTATGTAGTGTAAAAGGTTTGTGTATGTAGTAGTACTTCTGCACAGGCACTACTTTAGTAAAACAATCCATAGTCACCTGCAAATGAATAAATAAATAAATAAAGTCCACAAACCAGTGGTTGATGCTACACTGGCTATTTTGAGTGTTTTATTCATTCTATGGTTATTTTACGTGTGATCATTTCTGGGATAATTTCTGTGTTTCTCTCAGTGTTAAGAAAAAATCGGGGATGTGACAGATCTCTGTGCAACAATCGCATACAAAATGCCATGTGATGACATTTGCAGGGTGGTTTTGATGGTGTTTTTTTTTTTTCCCCTCTAATCTTCAACTTTAGGGCTTGAGGATTAGCTGGTTTGTTTATTAACGTATACAGAGGTAAAGAGAAGACAAAATAATGGTTTGGATGGTCCATACTGAATCGATAAATTAATCCATACTAATCCAAGCTGAATAAATAAAAAAAACATTTGCTGTAATACAAAAACAAAAGTCATCTCTCTTAGGTCCTTGTTTCGTGAGTGACTGCTTCACTTGCTTTATGAAATAAAGCCATTCCTGCTTGATCATCCTCAAAAGGGAGCTTTATGTGCACTTGATATTAAGAGGGTGCAGGCATAATTTCTTCCCAGTGCAGTCATAGTAATTAAAGTGTTCCTACACTGACTAATGTTAGACATAATGAGCCGTTATGGCCATAATTGGCTGTAATTAAGAACAGTATGGAAAACGAATGGGGTGGGACGCCACAGCGAGATTATCACACCATATTTGAGCCCGGATACTTTATAGCACATGGTCCTATATATGAATTACTTTGTTTTAGTCGGCCATAATTTCCACCCGCTTCAGAGGGAAAACAGATCTTAAAAATGAGACCGAGCGAGCTGAAAATATTTCTTGCATTAATATCTGGAAGCATTTAGATGTTGTTTTTGCCTCGCAAACACTTCAGAGTAGAAAGAGCGCTGCGGTTGCCCACAGGGGAATAAATATGGTTTCTGATCGACTCGCTAATTACCTTCCGCCAGAGTAAATATGACTTTTAAAAATACTTTAAAAAAAAAACAAAAAAACACCGTGAGTCACCCCGGTGTTAACGCAAGCTGTTACACACAAATGTGGTCTTCAAGTGTTTTCGAGTCTAAAGGGGAAGCGCGAGCGCTTTCTGTGGGCTGCCTGCGCCGCTGCAGCTACATATTCCAGCAATATCATCACCACTTTGTCCTCCCCTCCTTGATGACGAATGCCTCGTTGAGCGCGCCGAAGCTGATGCCGCCTTTTTTGGTGCTTTTACGCCGCGTCCGCGATCAAGAATCGCGGCGGCTTCTGTGTGCGCAGAGATCTGTCACCGGCCTTCGCAACGCCCGTCACTCCCCGCTCCCCTCGGCTCTCGCGTCCCAGACGATCCCGGCGTCTTGTTTGCTGTCACAGAGCTTAACTCTATGCCTCATAACATTCCAATGCAGCGTTACAGAGAGGAGGTGAGAGCATGACAGGGTTTTTTTTGTTTTGTTTTGTTTTTTTGGGTTGTTATTTTTTTTTTTTTTTTTTTGGTGGATTACAGACCCACGTTGCAACACACGCACACACACACACGCGCGCTCGCACACACTGTCTTCTGCGGTTCAATCGCAATCTTCGCGTTCCCCTGCCAAATCTCTGCTAATGTTTCTCTTGACTGCAGTCCAGCTTGGAACATGTGGACTGCGGCTTGACATCCACTTGCGCGCGGGTCAGGATCACGGGTCGGGACGATGATGTGCCTCTCGAGCACCTTCCTCTCCCTGTAATGTAATGTAAATAACTTCAAGTGTATTACACAGAGTGGCTTCCTGCTGCAATGTGTGTGGCATGCCGCGTACGTCAGCTGATGAGACATAAAGTGAGACTGTTTGCGCAGTTATAAATACATGGACTGTGGAGGGGAGCAGCCAAATTACCAAGGACTGTTTTGATTTAACTGTCGGGAGTGCGGAGCGGAAAGTCTTACAGAAATTGATTAAGACGCGAGGCTGACAATGACATGAAAATCATTTTTTTTGGAGAAGGGGCTTTAGTTGCGGCTTTGAACGTGGACACCAGACTGAACATGTATTGCAACATGTTTCCCCTGCGGTTTTGACGAAATTGTCAAAGCAAGCTGGTGTTTGTTAGTACAAATGGACTTAAGGTGTCACTGGAGTTTTTTCTTCTTGTTTTCCTCTTTTATTTGCGGGGGGGAAAAAAGATAGCGATGAGGTTTTGCACACTTCATCACACCCAAAAATAGACACTCCATATTGAGCAGAGCTGGATGCCAAATTTAATACTTTTAAGGGTATTGAACCCTGATCAGTTAGCTCATGGGATAGCGTTTGGTATAAAATGAACATGTTAAAAATACACCACCTGCAGGAGGAACCATATGGGCCTGGCGCGGCGTGGATCGGAAGGCAGGCCACTGAATATGGAAGAAGGCGAGGTGAAAGGAGACTCAAGTGATATGCATTAGCCGCCGCTTCCCGCGGTGCCTCTGGGATTGCAGGGACTTCTCAAACGAACACGGAATAACAGGAATTATTATTAGGACTTAGCACCATTGTTGAACTGGCACCAGGCCGTGGTTATATCTCAACTGGAGAGTATTTCTTCTTTGAAAGGAGAGAAAATGATGGGGCAGAAGGATTCGCTCAATATTTCCGCTTTCCTCTCGACTTTTCGAAGATTGTCTGATCGGCGAATGACTCTGAAAGTTCCCAAACGATTTCCAAGGCCGACTTCCGGGTTTCTTCTGTGCATGTTTCATGTTGTACCGTTTTTGTTGTTTTGTTTTTTTTTCTTCTGTGTGTCTACTTAATGGTTAACTGGATTACACCCAAACGACCAGGCCGAAGTTTGCCGAATGTGGTTGATGGGTTGAGCCGGGCCAGTATTACTTTTGGGCTGAACCATCATATTTAGCAAAAAAAAAAAAAAAAAAAAAAAAACTGGCA
>CAAKHG010006288.1:636-12204 GCA_901007715.1 Dactylopterus volitans
CAATTAGTGAGAAAAAGGAGTCAGACAGTGATAAGTGCACAAAGGTAACACAAATTTAAATAAAATTAACATTTCAATACTTCACCCAATATTTTGTTGTTGTTGTTGTTTTGGTTGGTGCAATACCAACAAAATTATAAAACTTAAATAATTTCAAAAGAGGATCCTGCTTTGTCAGAAGGGGACTCAGGTGGGTGTATGTTTCCCATTAAGTTGAGAATACGACAGAAATAAAGTTTAGATAAATTACCTGTCCGTAATCTAGTCTATCGGAATGACCATGACAACATCAAATGAAGTGTCTTAAAGTTGGACAATACAAAAGCTAAATGTACACAAAGTTTTTTTCAACCTACCATACTGTTTAAATTCATTTCCAATGCAACAATCTACTACACCAAAAATGTTATATCTATTATAAATACAGAAGGTTGTTTTTAATAATCAAATCTCTTTATCGCCCATTCTTGTGTCTGCAATGCTTTCCTTGTCTGGGTATAATTAGATTGTGATTTTCCCCCATTTAAACAGATTTTTAAAGATAAAATCAGCATATTAATTGCCCTTTTTGAATGCCCAGAAACGATGCCTTATTAAATTTTCACTCAAAGTAAAAATTTCTATTATTAAATCAAGTTGTGAAAAAGCCCATCTCCTGTTGGAAACAAAAGGTGTAAAACATGGTTTTCTGTAACAGAAAGACATCTGTGAGCTGTTGACCTGAGAATAAAATAGACATTACATTATTCTTTTACGTTTGCAAGCCATTGGTATCTGAATGCTTAAATAGCAAGAAAACGGATAGACTATTCTCCCATACAGTACATACTGGCTTTTTGTGACTGTGCTATTAATTAAAAATTATTACAAAACAAAAGGACATCTTGTTGACTTCTATTTCTTCAAAAGGGTTTGTGGGCCATTTGTCAACTATGAGGCAGTCCATTGCCATACAGTACAGCATTCCCCTACCATTACAAAACATAACTGCAGCAATCTTTTCTATTCTCATATATTAGTATGCATGTATTTCAGTTGAGTAAATGAAAACAAATACAACAAAACAAAAAGAAAACGAAAACCAGCATGTTGATATGGGAAAACAATCCACTAACATTTAAATTTTTGGTTACAAGCTTTGGAATTGCAGTTAGTCTTTACACATCTTTTCTGAAATTGGTTTGTATACTTTTAATGTATTTTTAACATTGCTGCTTTTTATGTTTTTTTCCCATTTGTGATTTTTTTTGGTCTTTTTTGTGTTTTTTAAATATTGTCCATCAATGAAAGCTCTTTTACAATCTGATGGAGTCTGTTCCTACACTAGCAAGATTACTACTACAACTACTACTGTCTTTGACAAAGCCAGGCTTCTGCGGCTCCTCTGCCGTCCTGCCCAGCCTGTCTGCTGACTTCTGACTGCTGTCAGAGTCAGACTCGTCAGAAAAGACGTCTGTTGGTATCGAGGTCTGAACTCCTGAGGTGCTCAATGAACTTGAGGTAACCGTTGAGGGTGAGGACACTGGAGGAAAAGAGGAGGAAGAAGAGGAGGGACTGGCATTGGGCTTCCCAGCAAAAGCTCTGGAGAAAGGGGCCTGGGACCAGGGTTTTCCGGCAGCTGTGGTGTTGAGGGGGGTAGTAGAGGAGGAGCACAAGGACGAGGACACAGCAGAGGATGGCATGGTAGCTGATGTTGGCAGGGGAGGCGGGCTGCTGATGGGATGAGTGGCAGGCTGCGAGGTAGATGCGGTGTTAGGATTGGGGAAGCAGGCTGAAGAGTGAGGTAATAAACTAGTAGCGTGCTCTTTGGCATTTCTGGCTGATCGCTTGATTGTTCTGTGTTTGTGCAATGCCGATTCCAGGTGTTGACTGAGTGCTTTTTCCCCATCCAACGTAGTGTCACAAGCCAGGCAGTCATAGAGACTTCCAGCCCCTGCACCTACGCCACTGGGTACACGCAGCAACATCTCTTGCAGGTTTGCCACAGACTGACCAAAAAAACAGTTAGATTTAAGGTGGGTAATAGCCGCTTCTTCCTTGGTGAAAACTGCTTGACACTTGCGGCATGCCAGTTTATACTGCACCTTGGGGACAATGAACTGGTCTAGATGGGGATCGACAGCTTTGCCATCCATCTCATTCTGCTCAGGGGGTACTTTGTTATGAGAGGAAGAAGAGGAGGAGGAGGAGGAGGACGAAGAGGAAGATGGGGGTTCACTATGGGGGTTGCCCTTTTGCTCCTCTGTTTTCACCAGATCTTTGGCAGATTCTTTGCGATCCCCCAAGGATTGAGGGGGAACTTGAGTTTGGCTCGCCTTGGGTTGCTGGATCTGCTGAAGCTGCCGCTGCTGCTGCTGTAGTGCCTCCTGCAAGCTCTGCTGATATTGCTGGTAATGCTGCAGCAGGGACCCTGGAGACAGGCCCATCAGTGCTTGTGACAATGCAGGATTGTAAGGGAAGAGACTTTCCATACCATACATTGGTTGCAAGTAGCCACCTTGAAGAGCTCCAGGGATCTGTGGGGTGTAATATGGGGAAAAGCCAGGCATGAAGTAGGGCAAGAACTGGTTTGTGAGGAGAGCTGTAGGATCTGATGCCAACGCAGCTTGTAGGGCTTGAAGCTGGGCAGGGTCTACCACATACTCCATACCAGGTGTAGGCATGGAGGTAGCAGGTACTGCTGTATCTGGTTTTTCCTTCTTAGCACTGGTAGCAGAAGTGGAAGGGGCAGGGGTGCTTCCAGTTGATGAAGGGGTTAGGGGCTTCTCTGCTTTTTCTTTGGGCTTCTCCTTTTCTCTTACCCTCTCACCATCACGCTCTTTGGGAGGTTCAGGCCGGGCGCTGGACTGGGTGGTTGAAGAAGTGGAGCTGGATGTGGTTGTGGGGCTTGCGTGAGAAACAGATGTGTTGGTCTGGGCTGGGGTGGACGCAGCAAGAGACGATGAGGAAGGAGGCTTGTTGGGCAATCCAGATGTGGGAAGGCTAGGTGAGGGAACACTGGAACCAGGCATGTTCAGGAGGTTTGATGGTTTTGGAGGAGTTAAAGCTGGATTTTTGTGACATAGAAAAACAAGCATTAGTTCTAAGTTTGACTTTTGACAAACATTTTGATATATAATGTTTAAAGGTTATCTAACTACTCAAAAGTAACCTATTATGTTATATAGCATATAAAAAAGAGCTCTTTGGAAATTAGCATGTGAATAATAAGCTAATGTAATGTTCTTGTGGAAATTTAAAAAAAAAAAAAAATCCATGTGTAGTGGCACATCCTGACAATGGTGTTTATATATCATGACGTTACAAATTGTACAATGTTTTCACCAGTGAAAATGAGGACACTAACATGTAATTATTTTAAAGGAGTAGAATCGTTGTTTTCTATTATGTACTGTTAATAGATTCAGTGGTTAAATAAACATCTAATTATTGTGTATTTATTACAATAAAGGCAGATCAATCTTTATATTAGTTACAACTTGACGTGCACTGAAGTGCAACCCATATAGTAGCTGTATGTATAGTACGTGAATGCATGCAAAATGATGACGTACCTGAATTAGATGAGTTAAAGCTGGAAAGTGATGGGCTCCCGACCCCTGGTAACAGGACAGGTGGGATGCCTTGCAGATTTGGATATGCTGACTGGAGATTTAGGGCCTGCATTGCAGGGTTATCAAACATCCCCTGCTGCTGCATGGCTTGCTGCTGTGCAAGTCCTAAAACTTCATTGGCCTTCTTAATCCGATCCATTTCTTGCTGGGCCATAAGTTGGCGAACAGTAGCTGGGTCAAAGTACTCTTTTTCCTTATCGATCTGGCTGCCAATTGTATCCTTCACCTTAGAGATGTGTTGCTGGGAGAAAATGTGATCGCGAACAGAGAGGCGGGCACTGTACTTGACACCACACAAAGTGCATTCAGTCTTCGGCCCCTCGTAGGATGTCTGATTTATTCCAAAGTGCTTGGCCATGTTGAGCTTTGCCTTTTTCTCCTTGGCACGGGCATTTTGAAACCACACCTGAACCACTCTCTTTGGAAGTCCAATATCGTTGCCAAGTACCTCGCATTCCAGCATAGTGGGTGTCCTGTAGTCATTAAAACAGGATTTCAACACTTTCAGCTGGAGGTTAGTCATTTGGGTTCGGAAGCGCTTTTGGCCAGGTCGATCTCCACTGTCAATGCTCCTGCTACCTGAAGCTCCAGGACTTGGTGAGCAAGGGTCAGCCAGGCTGGATGTCTCACTGTGGTCAATTATATTTTCATTCTCATAGTCCTTAGCATAATAGCTCGTTGCAGGGCTTACCAGCCCCGAGGACATCTGGTCATCGGTTTCAAGCATTGGGGCAGTGCCCCCAGACTTAGACAGGTAATCACCACTACTGTGGCCGTGCTTTGCATCAGCACTGTCATTGTCAGCATTGGCCTCATCACCAGTGGTTGTGTCAGTAATGGCTGTGTTCACAGAAGAGCAGTCATCATTATCAAGTTTGCTTTGATCAAAGCTGAGGTTCACGGAAGCCATTGCTGCACTCTCAAAATCTTCCATTCCCTCAACTTTAATGGATGAAGGGCTCAGTAGAGCCCTCGGGGATAAATCCAGGCCTCTGTTTACTGGTGACATGGACAAGCTTTGTCCATCACTGTTTGAAGGGGCCATTTGGGAGTAGCTTGATGTCTCCAAAGCATCCAATTTTATTTGCATCCCCTCTTGTTCAGGTAACACACCAGTTAGGGCTAAATTATAGCCAGCACGCTTGGCCTCATGCCAATGACGAGAGCGAATGTGTGCCTCAAGGGCAGTTTTTGCTTTAAAAAGAGCTCGACAAAAGGGGCACCTGCGATGAGCCTGAGCTGGCCCTACTGCTCTAAACTGACCTTTTCTCTCTCTGGCTCTGGTGTTTTGAAACCAGACTTGCACTACTCTCTTTTTCAATCCCACCTCATGAGCTATGTGATCGAGCATTTTCCGTGTAGGGTTTGAATCTAATAAATACTTCTGATAAAGGATCTCTAGCTGCTCAGGTGTGATGGTGGTTCTAAGCCGCTTGTCTCTCTGTGGCTCTTCTCCGCTATTTGTGCTGTCGTTTTCTCCTGGGCTTGTTCCAGCTTTCTCCTCTAACTTCCTCTTCAGGGAGTTCATGGTGGAGGCAGGGGTGGACGGAGAGGTGGCAGAGCTGCTGGGAATCTGCGGCATTGCTCCAGAAAGTAACTGACTTGCTAGGAGAGGATTGCTGGGATCAAATAGCATGAAAGGCATGTCAATGGGGCGGTCAAGAAATTGGGGGTGGATGAATTGATTTTGTACAGAGAGGAAGTGTAACTGCTGGTGTTCCTGCCAGTGTTCAAAGGAGGGGAAGCCAATCTTGCACTGCTCACATTGGTATGGGATCATCTGCTGTGCCAGTTGCTGTGTGGCAGAGGTCAGGTGTGGATTGAGGCTCATGTGAGCACTTTGCGATGGGGCCTGGCTTGTCTGAGAGGCTGATGGACCACACTGCTGTTGTTGCTGAGAGAAGGAAGGAGATGAATGTTTGATGGGCTTGGAAATAGTTTGAATTTTCTCTTCTCTCTGAGGTCTGTGATGTTGTGCCTCTGTTTGGGGTTGATGCACAATTTCCTGCTTAATAGAGGTTTGGTTTTCCTGTGGATCAGGAGAAATTTCTGGGAGCTGCTTGGGCTTCTCATCATTGAGGTTTGAGGTGGCTGCTGGTGACGCCTCCTCTTTTTCAGTGGATGAGAGGTGTGAGAATGCTGAAGTGGAGGGTGGAAGTGGGCAGAGGCTCGAAGATGAGGGCATTGGGGTGTGACAGGAAGACCCAGAGGGAGTATAACATTCATGAGATAGATCCAGTGAATCCTCATTTTGGCTGTCATACTGTCCTTCCTCATCTTCATCTTTGTAACACAGCTTTTTTTGGTGTTTTATTAGATCAAAGATTCGCTGGAAAACCAGACTGCATTTTTTGCACTGGTAATTCAGATTTGAGGTACGGATATACCGGTCATTTGACAATTCTCGTCTTTCACCATCCTTCCCCCCTTCTCCCTGGTTTTCATAGTTCTTTCTTGCCTTCTGGCGAGCATTTTGAAACCACACAACAATGACACGAGTGGGGAGGCTCAGAAGATTGGAGAGCTGTTCAAATTCATCATCTTTAGGATAAGCATTGGCATCAAAGAAATCTTGTAGGACTCTTAGCTGGTAATCAGTAAACCTAGTTCTGGATGATCTCTTACTTCCATACAAATCTTGCTTCTGAGGTTCAGGGGAAGGAGGTTTAGAATCAATTTTGGTGTCTTCTAGGGTTGTTGTTGGTGGGTTGTTGAAATTGTATGGCGAATCTTTGTTGCGCTGTCGTTCTTTGAAAAGAGTGTTTCTGAACCAATGCTTTATGACTTTTTGCTGCAGTCCTGACTTGTCTGCCATTTCTTTTATCTGTTCTTCATTTGGTGAGTTGTTAATATCAAAGTACTGCCTCAGGACCCTAAGCTGGTCATCTGTGATACGTGTCCGTGGCCTCTTGTTCTGCTGCTGCTGCTGAAGCATGGCTGGTGTGAGCTGTTGCTGATAAAGCTGGGCCAAGTCTGAGGCCAGGCTTGGTTCGACAGACGGCAACTGGGGAGGTAGCTGAGTGGGCAGGGATTGGAGAGACATGGGCTGCATCATGAGTGGTGAGAAAAGGGGCAAATCCATTGGCATGGGTATTTGGGCCATTTGTACTTGTGGCTGTGGCGTTGGTACAGTAGGAGGCGTGAGTGAGGCAGCACAGACAGGGATATTTGGCGTGGGAGCTCTTTGTGGAGGTGGAGGTGGTGGTGGAGGAGGGGGAGGAGGTGGAGGAGCTGGAGCAGCCTCTGGTGTAGGAGGTCTCAGTGGATAGAGTTTATCATAATGTTCTCTGTATTCCTTGGCAAATCTCTCAAGGGATCGAAATGGAAAGAAGGCCTGGTGGATATGCTCCTGGTGACTCTTTAGAATCAGTATGTTTGAAAACAGCTTGCCACAGGCTTCACATTCCAGTTTCTCTAATCCCTCAATGGGGTCCACCACTCTTGTTATCCCACCTGGACCACTTGATCCTGTAGGTCCAGGTGTCTTTTTCTGAGCTTTCTGTTTATTTTCATTGTACTGAATCACCAACTCAAATCCAAAATTCTCCAGCAGAGCTTTGGTTGCATTTCCTCGAGCATCTGAAGCAATCCTTGGTGGTGGTAAGCCAGAATCATGATTTATACTTATTGAAATATGCTGAATGTCCCTCTTTTCTTTTGGTTTGATGTCTGTGGTATCTTTGTTCACATATTCCTCATTCTTCTCAGTGGTGTCCTTGTCTCTTTGTATTTCTTTATCTTTCTCATTCTGATTGGAGGGAGACTTCTGCTTTTTTTCCACCTGCTGAAGGAGAGATGCACTCTGCTGCAGCAATGCCATCTGCCCCTGAGCCTGCGACTGAGGCTGCTGCTGCTGCTGCTGAAGGTGGTGATGCATCAGTTGCTGCTGCAAACAACTTTGTTGGGCCTGTTGGGCCGAGTTTTTTAAATCTTCTAGCAGTGAGGAGCTTGAGGATCCTGCTAGGCCAAGTGCTGAGTTACTAATGCTGATTTCTGGGTTCAGTTGAAATTCTGCCCCAGGGATGTAGAAAGGAAATAGCAATTGCTGCTGCTGCAGGGGGAGAAGTGCATCCGTTGTCATTGGGAAGTGCTGCAAGAGTGCTGGGTTGAAAAGCTGCGACTGTAAAAGAGCAGCCTGCTGCTGAAGCTCTTGCTGAAGTTGAGCCTGAGCTTGAGCCTGAGCCTGAGCCAATTGCTGTTGTTGCTGAAGCTGTTGTTGCTGCCCCCTTACAGATAGCATGTCTGTAAATTTTGTTTTTTTTACTTCATGGTTTTCAGATGGTGAGGAATGGCAGCTCACTGAAGAATTCCTCAAGCTTTCAATGCTATGAGTCTGGGTAATGTGGTTTCCTCCAAGAACACTGTGAGCTGCTTGAGACCCAGAGGAACTGTGGTTGGTAGAGCTTGTAGTTGAGTTGCTGGCTGGGCTTGGACTAGATGTTGAAGTGCTCACACTAGACCCTCCCCCACTTCCACCAGTGGCACTTGCAGAACTAGTGATCCCTCCTGCTGCTTCAAGTTTTGCTGCTCTAGCTTTTGTTTGGTGTAGAACAGAGCGCATGTGAATCTCCAAAGTTGAACTCTGGCTGTATGCCACATTACAAGTGCTACACTTGAATGGCTTGTTGTCAGGGCTGCTGGTAGGCTCTGGCTGACCAGTGGTGGACTCCTGAAGAGCCCTCTTCACCTTGTGCAGGTGGGAGACAGAATTATAGTGAACCAGAAGAATGTTCTTCTGTGTAAAAGACTCTTTGCATACAGTGCATTTGAAGGGACGAGATGGATCTAAGAACTTCTCCATAGTGAAGTTGGGGCCCTTTCTGAATGGCAAAGCACGTTTAGGTTCAGATCCAGAATCTTCCTGCAGTGAGCCAGAGTCACTACCTGTTGGGCTTTGTTTTTCCTCCGGGTCACTCTCGTCTCCCTCTTTGTCATCTTCTCCCAGACTTCCATGCTCCTCACCAAGGGATGGGTCACCCATGACCATAATGTCACCATTCATCAGTAAGCCCCCATAGAGCTGCTGGATATCAGCTTCACTCAGTTCCAGGTGGCTGGTTTCCAAGTGTTTCTTCAAGGCTTGCAGTGTTCTGAAGCTTCGCTGGCAGAGGCAGCACATGGTGGCTGCTCTAATCACATGGTACTGTGAATGCAGCTGTAGTTTCTCCACAGTCTTAAAAGCCAAGCTGCATTGGTTACAACGGTACTTGTAGACATGGCGTTCTGAAACTGGCAGCTGGGGCCTTTTGTTGTGAACTTCATTGAAGTGCACCTGGAGTGAGTTGGATGACTTGAAAACTTGATTACAGCCTTTTTTCCAGCACAGGAATCCAGTTGCATCATCTCTCTCTAATTGTTGATCTTCCAAGGGTGATTTATGAGCCTCAGCAATTTCTGAGGGAATTGAAACGCCCTTCTCTGGATCAGCATCTGATGCATCTGTAAAAGATAAACCACAGGAGAGTATTTTATGAGATGCCTACATTTTGTTAATTTTTATACCTTCATACTAGCAACAACCACAGCTGGAGGCATCATGTTTTTGAGTTGTTAATATGTCACTATATACTGTTAGTATGAATGTGTTATCTCAAGAACACCTTTCAAAAATTTGGTTCGGTTCATGATGTCAATAATGAACTGAAGCGACTGTGATGGTCAAAGGTCAAGACCACTTTGATCTCATAAAACACATTTAGGGGCATAACTAAAGAATTCAAAGGTTGAATCTTACAAAATTTCACAATTTCATATCCAAAAGGTCAAAGGGCCTCTGAACTCAACAGAAGGGGTGCATTTAATGCACTTTATTCCCTCAAAATATTCACTATATACATGATGTATACTGGACAGATTCAAGAGGTAAACTGCAACCTGACTTGATTCCACAATGATGCCCAGTGACATTTTATCTTGCCTTGCCATAAATTTGATTCTTCGCATTGAGCGTCATCATGTTGTCTATGAAAAATGCAATGAAGCAATTTCATCAAACTAGTTCTAAAGTATCACCCAAATTTATACTAACCAATTTGCTTCTTTGTCTCTTCGGAGTGGGAGTTGGCTGTGGCATGAGGGGTGTTCTGTGACTCTCTATCTGGACCAGGTACAGGTATGAACATGCTTGCTGGCAGTACATCAGTTGCTGTCACCTGGAAAAGCAAAATGTCGAACAATGCATCATTAAGATTCTCAGAGTGAGAATTACATTCTTTTCTTATATTTAAATAATTTAAGGAATGACACAGACACTTAAGAACAAAGCAGTATGCGAAATGAGGTTAGAAAGAAAATTGTTGTCAGTATAAGAAGTTCAAATAGCATTGAGGGTAATTAAACAAACAATATACTATATACATTTAAATTTTTTATGTGATGTTGAGGATGAGTCACTTAACAAGTTTGAACGAACACATAGATGCACAAAATGATTTTAAGTTAAGATGGACCTCTTTTCCTCTTGTATCTCAATCAGCACAAAGATTTATCTATGGAGTGCAATAAAGAAACAAATACAAACAAATAGAAAAAGTGCATACACACTTATCTTACAGTGCTTTAACATTCTTTCACTTTTGTCAATTCAATCAAATAGTTCCATATAAGCACAACTGTTACACTAAAATATTATTTAAAAATTAAATTAAAATAATTGCAGTTTCGCTATATACTATGTGTTCTTTGATACAAAAACTGTAGCTTCAAAAGAAAAAAGTTTATAAAAAGGAGTGCATTTTAAAGCAAAACTAATGTTCCTCTTCTTCTGAACATTTCAAAGATGAGTATTGATTGAAAAAAGAAGCCAGTCTCTGCCTGCTCTACTCCTGTATCTGAACAACAGCGACCTCTGTTAATTCCTCTGGTTTTCACCCAACTGTCTTGCTATTACTCCCTTTGATATCCTCACATCAGCCCCAAACTGTTTGTAATTCATCGACATTATTCAACATTACATGGCTATTCAACAAAAATAATCAGTAACCTAGGGGAGGTTGGAAGAGCAGGTAATCAGCTTGCTCTACATGCTGCATTTAAATTCTCAACACACACACCACTCTACTTTTCCCGTCTATTTTGCTGCTGAACCCCAATTTTATCATCACAGTAAACCTAAATATTTATGTTGGTTTTCCTGATTCTTCTTTCAAGTAATGTCAAATAAAGCTTTCTCGATTGAAATAAATAAAAGGGGAAAATCATCCTCTGCTGCCATGATGTCTCTGGTTCTGTTTACTGTTACACTTCATGCTTTCCCCCTATTCTTCTTGTCAATGTCATGTCAACAAATGGAGAGAAAGTGCCAAACATAGCCTTAAAATGTTCACAAAAATCCTCTGAAAGTGTATCCTAGCTATTCTATTTATAGAGTACATAAACAAAATATATACAGGAAATTGAAAAATAGTCATTGATGCATAGATAAAAATTATTTCAGTTACTAAAATCAAATATTTCATTGTATTGAAAACTAAGAGTGCGGGACGTAGGATCTGTATGTTTGATTGGTTGGTTAAACTACCATTTGACCATTTAACAATGTGCATTCTAATAACGACTCAAACAGGTTCAGAGGGAGTTGCTTTTTTTTGTTTTTGTTTCGTATCACTTTGAATTCAAAACGAGTGATACAACCAACAGAAACAGAGCACAAAAATATCAATGATTTACATTACAAAGTGGACTGTTTGTAGACACCTGCTTCATTAGGCCATTAGAGGAAAGAGCTGAGTATCCCAAGGTCACTTTTAATTTGGTTTGCCTAACTGGCAAACATAGTTTAGAATGGCCATCATCCCAGAATTAATGAAGCAAAATTATTTTCATTACCCCTATTATACACAGTCTGAGAATTAAAATAATAATAAAATAAACCTGATAGAGAAGTGAGAGGAGGACATACTCGACTGGACGATTTTCAGTACAGTAATGTGAACAACCTTTAGGCATTTAAGAT